>OY998152.1:6375296-6617595 GCA_963921925.1 Sphagnum tenellum | reverse complement strand
GATTAAAATTATGTTATTACAATAGTCCTTTATTTAATCTTTTGTAAAATTAACCACATCTGATGTAGCACCTATTCAAATTTTCAAGTCTTTTTAAAAACTAAAACCCAAAATTTAATTAAATTTAATTATAATTTGAATTACTCAACTTTCATATTAATCATTTAGCACAACTTGGAATGATTAACATAACTTTAAAATGTCCAAAAAAAAAACAGATGTAGAAAAGTTTATTGTTTTCACCACTATCTGACATGGTTTTTGGCTCCTATTTCTATACTCACACCCTAGAACTTGCTACTTTTAAATCTTGACATTTCAAAGCAATTTCCAAACATTTCATGGGATTACCTAGTGGCCACCTGGTATGAGTAAAAACTTCAATTTATCAAAACATTAATAGATAACACAATTTAGACTTAATAAAATAAAAAGACTAAAAGGGTTGGTGGGCACTAGGTCATCATTATATATAAAATAATGAAAGACTATCACATGACACAGGTCCACATTAACATGACATAGTCAACATACTAAAAATAAATAGAAACAAATTCCAATAACAATAATATACTCTTCTTTTGAACTAACCAACCAAATTACATTTAAAAAATGAATGAGTAGAAATCAAAATATTAATTACACCCTAAGAGTTTCATTAACTACATCAAGGTTTTGTTTGGCCTTGGTTGTAGGATTAACATTATTCATTATAATGTTATTGATTGTGACATTATTTTTAGTAAGAAATGAGAATAAAATGGATGAAATGTCAACCCATTGTTTTGGATCTACCAAATTGCATTTCCATTTGTTCACCCAATAATCTTGATACAATTTTCTATCATTCTTTGTTCCTTTTTGCATTGGCATCCACCATTGAATATGACGATGTCTAAAACTTTTAGGTTGTTCAGCCTTCACAACCTCACTTTCCACCTTTCCATTGGAAGAAATTCTTAAATCTTTGATTCAATATATGATTGAAGGCCTTCGATTGTAATGGATGAGTAGCAAAAAACAAGTAGCTATGAAATGTTTGACATGACAATTTTCATCCTATAGTCATTAAGGACAAGTTATAGAAAATAAGCCATATATTGCTAAGGTGTCATATAATGAATGATTAGAATATGATCTGTACACACTATACTATTTTATTATTTGGATTTATACCTAGATTGAAGTCATTTTTTGGGATTATTATTAAAATAATTTTTAATAGGTAGGTAGGTAATAGGTTTAGATAAGTTGAAAAAAGCAGATAGGTAGGTAGTAACTTAACCTACCTAGTGACTTACATAACCTATGTAATTTAACCTAGCAAACTACCTTAGTCTAGCTTACTTACCATAGTCCTTTAGGAATGCACACAGGTTGCAAGTATTAAAAATTGAACCCTTCACATTCACAATGATAAACCAAGTCTTTATTAATGGATTACAACATCAAAAGGTGTCCAATTTTGGTCAAATTTTTTATTTCACGTGTTTATTTCATATCATCACAAGACTATGAAATATGTACCAAGTTGTAGGATGATAGGTAGGAGGAAGGTAGTCGTTATAGGAGATAAGAAATAAAAATTAGGTAGGTAAATAGGTAGGTTGACAAGGTAGGTAGGTGGGTGAATGGGTAGTTAAGTAAATGGATGGGTTGATGGGCTAGTGACTAGGTAGGTGGGTCATTTGGGTGGTGGGTAAGAAGGTAGGTATGTGGGTGTTTGGGTGGGTAAGCAAATAGGTAGGTAGGTAGATGGGTAAATAAGTGGGTAAATAAGTAGATAAATGGGTTAGGTAAGTGGGTAGTAGGTAGGTAGGTGGTGGGCATGTGGGAAGGTAAGTAGGTAGGAAGGTGGGTATGTAGGTGGACGGATAGATAGGTGGTAGGTAATTGGGTGGGTGGGTAGGTAAATAGGTACGTACATAAATAGGTGGGGGGTAAGGTTGTCTATGTTCATATCAAATGATTTATAATCATGTTTTAATCATTGTAATGACAATTGGTTGTCCACATCATTTTGTCTTCAGTCATGGATGCCATATAGATGAAATAAAAGTGATGAAATTTGACATCCCCCATCTTGTTATCAATTCATCATTTACTATATATTCACATGCCCCATTAATAAATGACTATGATTTTTTACACATAGGATTCAAAGTAATAATTTATGATTAAAATGATACATATTGTCATTTAAAACTTGTAATCATAGATTTCTTAGTGCAAGGAAAAATCTTTTTAGTGTTCCCATCCACACATGACATAGTTTTAAATTTGCAAGCCTCACCAAAATAAAATTTCTAAAGCCCAAGTTTTGAAATGGAGTGTAAGTAGTTATTTTCAATGATGGTTGCATGTTTTTAGGACCACAATATGGAATAATAATTGGGTCTTCAAGAATCAACATCAATAATGGGAAGGATGGCACTTCACATGTGATTAGATCTCCAATTGTTTAAAGGCCAAAATCCTTTTAGTAGGGTTGAATTTTGAATTGGCAAGGATTTGATAACAATTCAAGGATGTTTTTCTAATAAACCATTTATGGACCAAGCTTTCTGGTGTAGGTTTCATCATTACACATCCCCATTTTCCAAACTCCACATATTTAAAAAGCTCGTTGATAGATTTTTCCTTCTCAATGGACTTAATGGCATCATTCCCCAATTAGAACAAAAAAGAATAGGATTTGGAGATCTTTGTAGTAGTTTTGAATGACCTTAATCATTCACTTGCCATAATTGAATTGGAGGTCCATTTGTTAAAACAATCCAAGGTGGATGCATCCAAACAAGTAATTGAAAGAATGTGGAATTCAATTCAAAAACATGGAGCAATCATTTGTTATGATGGTTAAGACAATGTTGCATGGCATCCATAGTTGAACATAATGTTTGCTTGTCCAAATGGTGATGTATTCATAGGTTTAATTCGCACAATTAGGGAGCAAAAGATGCTCATTACATATGTAATGCATTGGTTGGAAACATCAAAACCCTTGGAGTCAACAACATTGTATAAATTTGTACATAAAATGCTTCAAACATGAGAAATGCAATTGACTTTCTAACTTGTTGTTTTCCAAGTCTTTATTTTCAAGGTTATGCTACTCATTGTTTGGAATTGCTATTGGATTTTGGGGAAAAATAATATGGGCAAATTGAATTGTGAAAAAGGCGAAAGTTGTTGTTTTTTTCATACAACAACACCATGCCCCACTAGCAATTTTTTTTGTTATGAAAACAACCTAATGTTGTTAAACCCCAGTAAAGCATAGTTTGCAACCAAATTTTTAATGGTTGAGAGGTTGTTCAAGTTCAAACTTGTCATTGAACAAATTATTGCCAAACCTAATTGGAAAACTTTTGTCAACACATTATGTGGTAACCATCATTAGAAGTCAGTCACCAAGGTGAAAACTTTCCGAACTAATGTAAGGAGGACAAGTTTTGGGATTCTTATGCCAACTTTGTGCACACAATGGAACCAATCTTATTGTCATTGACAAAATTTGATCGCAAACAATGTTGCATGGGGAAGGCATGACTTTTCATGAAAACATTGGAGCGACATGTTTTATCATTTTGGGATCCACTGTTTGAATTACTATCAACCCTTGCAGATATGATTGAAGATCAATTTTACCAAAGGTGGAAGATGTTGATGACCAATTTACATTATGTTAGGGCCCTTCTCAGTCATATTCATTGGGTGAAGCTTACCTACATGATGATGTAGATGTGAAGGAGGCTTTAAACAAAATTTTGCAAAAAATAGTTGGTAACTCAACCGCTTATGCCCTAACTTTAAAAGACTTTGCAAATTTTATCAAAATTGAGGTCCTTTCTTTTACATCCCCTAATGAAAGACTTAGAATTGCTCCCACATGAGTGATGGGACTTGGTTGGAATTCATGGACGCACATTTACACCCATGGCCCATCACATTTTGGCACAAATGTGTTCCGCATCATCATGCAAGTGAAATTGAAGTTCATACCCATTTGTCCATAACAAAGTGAAAAATTGGTTAATATTTAGTTAGGTGGAGGACTTGGTGTACATATACACTAAAAACAAGTTCTTATGAAATTGACTTGGAACCAACCCCACGACATGGTAAAAGATAAAAATGTTGTCTGAAGATTCAATGTCTGATGTTGATGAAAATGCAAATGAAAACCAAGACCCATAGCATCAGATGAGCCTAATGGAGATGATATCAAACATGACCCCTTTGAATTCCCTAATGATGACTTTTTCAAGATTGTTGTATGATCCAATGGTTTGGTAAGTTTAAGGGTTTGATAATGGTGATGCAAATTCAAACATGCCATTGTTTGACAACTTTTATTTAAGTGTTTGATGCACCCCCGTAAGTTGTACATGTTCCAACAATCCCAAGTGAATACACACCCATGTAATCAATGGGTTCCATAGAAATGTTCACCCCCAAGTAGCTCAAACACACCATTAATTCAAATCATCATTCTCGAGCCGGATGCATAACATACATTAATAAACACCTCAAACATACAAGTGGACCCACTTGTCAATCCTCCCAATATTGTAGTTGATGACATTGGGGATATTACAATCGGAGCCAAGCATGGGCCCACATAAGGTCAGTAACACAAGACCTTCCAAGTCAATAGAAGGTGATTCAATTTTTTGACCATGCACCAATTGGCCAGTACCTACAGCGTCCAGAACCCTTGATGCTCGAAGTTGATGTGGAGTCCAAACTGTAAATTGTTGTGGCAATTTCCATGAATTCTTTTCAACCACCTATTGAAGATTTGTTCACATGTCAAGTTACTCAAGGGAAGAGGCCCACTAATCAAATAACAACTACTTTTGTAGGTGAACATAATGATGAATGACCACACACTGATAATGGCATTTTGGATAATGAGGGATAGTGCCCCACCAAACAAATTGTGACAAAACATTCAAGGCAAAATATCATCACAACTTTGCTTGGGATAAACACTTTAGAGGTAAAAGGAGGGGCACAATGATGATGATGACGATAATGACATCAACATTCTTAATGAGGCAATTGAAGCCCTAAATGATAGTGATTATTATGAGCCTTGACCCCAAAATCCAAATCTTGCCATTAATCATCTTCCTAAGTCTCAAATCACAAAGGCTTCACAATCATATAAGCATTTGGCATTTTGTAATAATTACACATAGGTTGAATTTTATATGCAAATACACATGGTGATGAAAACATACCTTCTTCCAACTGTATATTCTTTTGGTAATAAAATTACAACCATTTGCTTTGGGACCCTATTTGGAAATTGGTGTATATTATAAATATAAATATATATTTCATTATTATATATATAATTATGAAAAAAAAAAACTATCAAGTTTTGAATACTTTAGTTATTTGATCCAGATTATTTAATATTAATTATTAAATTTAAATTATTAACATTAATATATTCATCTAGATTATTTTATTCTTTCATTTTTTAATAAATTGGAAGTTTCAAGATTCAAACCTATCTACCTAAGTAGGTATAAAATTAGCACCTACTTGTGTAGGTAGGCAAATAGGTAAGAAAGGGAAAATGTAGATGGAGTGAATAGCTTAAAAAATATTTCATTTAATTTGCAATTTCAATTTAATGGGTTAAGCTTTCCTTCACTCATACCACATTGGCATATGCATTTCAATATGTCAATTCTCATGGAGACATATTGTTTATATAGCTTGTGAAATAAGATTCAAAAACAAAACATTTGGGTTAAACCTTTTACTTGCACTTTCATTTAAATTGAGATGCAATTAAACCATTTCCAAAAGCCTAGTTTAATTAGTGAGATCTTTCTCACATTATGTCCAAATGAAATGATTTAAACTTCATTTTAGAAGGTTTTCCAAAACCTACACACAAAAAACTTGAATTGAAGAAAATTGCATGTAAATCTTGCATTTCAATACATTTCAATAACGATGTCTTGAAGACTTTTTCTTTCTTTAACCACCATTATCTTTCTCATACTTTGTCCAAATGTAAGAAAATTTAAAATACATGATTTTTTTTTGTATTACATAGTACATTTTAATTACAAAATTTTAGACGAATACTTTACAAAATATGATGTATTAACATATAATAATGTCATTCTCAAAACAATTAAATATGGTATATTAAATTCATACATGTTAATTTTTATATAATAATAATAATTTGATTATATAATTATAAAATATAATTTAATTTGAAGATGTATAATTTATTGATTGTGCTTTTCTTTTGTTGTTATAACTAGGACCAAAAAATAATTTATTTTTATTTTTATTTTCAAATTTTTTGAATGTTGTGTGAAATCTTGGCTGGCATCTTTAAGGAAGAAAGAATTTTAGCATTAAATAGTAACAAGGCAAATAGGAATTTTTTTTAATAAATTGTAATCATGATTTTTTTTTCTTTTATTTTGGTGACTTGCAAGAGTAACTTGTGCTCTAAATCTAGCAAACTGAGTCCAAAACTCTTGTTTTTTTTTATAATAATTTTTTAAAATTTTAATGAATTTCTCAATTTAGAAAATAATAATTTATTATTTATTAATATGTATATTTTAAATTAATTTATCTATATTATTTTTTCAAAAGATGTGACCCCAAAAAAGCTTGTGTTTCATGTGTGCCGAACTCCCAAATTAAACTTAATTAATCATTTTTTTCATAGTTCCCGATTTTTATTTAAAATGATCTGATAGGTGAGTGGCCCCTAATATCATGCCACGTAATTTATTCGTATGTGTGTGTGTGTGTTTTATTGGCACCATGTCGGTGGTTCAATGGGTGTGAGTCGATGGTTTAGGGTTTAGGGATTATGTGCACAAGGTCCTTATTGCCGGGGTACATGGAGATAGAAAGGATGATTTCATCACATTGATTTTTCTTATGTTCTTTAAAGAATGGATGGAGTTGGGGGCATGGGATTTTTTAAGGTGTAATTTTTAGTCATAGGATGGATGATTTGATTACATTGGTTTTCTTATGTTATTTAATGAATGGATGAACTTGGGGGGTGGGATTTTTTTAAGGTGTAATTTTTAGTCATAGGATGGATGATTTGCTTAAATTGATTTTCTTATGTTATTTAATGAATGGATGAACTTGGGGTGGTTGGATTTTTTAAGGTCTAATTTTTGGTCATAGGATGGATGATTTGATTACATTTTCACCCAATTTTTTCAAAAGAGACGGTGTTGTCTTGTGTAGTTTATGATTTGGATGTGTTTGCATGTGTGTGTAAACCTTGCTTGCAAAATTCAAGCACTAGCTTTGTGACTTTTTTTCTTTTTTAAAATTTTTTTTAATTGCTTTATTGCAGAAGAGTTGTGGGACATTGAATTGACTTTCAACTTTAAGTTACATTTTTAAATAAATAAATTAATTAAATTTGAATAAATAAATAAAAAGGGAAAAAAACACCCGGCCAAGATCTCCATGAAGAGACACAACATTTATAAAAAGCCCAATGAAGTCATGGAATAAATAAAATGCTCATGAAACTCTCTCCTCATGCCCCTTTTTAACACTTTGTTTGGCCTCATGCTTAAGCACCAAGGACTTGGCTACTGCTTTTATGGCCAAATTGACCCCTTGTCTTCTTTAGGGTAAGGGAAAGGATTTTTTGCAAGTTGTTAAAGAAAAAAAGCCACCTTGACCTTTTCTTCCAATTTTCACAAATTTTTAATTTTTTTCCTCTATGGACCATTTCCATGTTCACAAGGGTGAGGAGGAGACTAATTAATTCATTAATTATTTAATTAGTTAGTTAGTTAGTTAATTAATTAGTTAATTAAATAGTAGTTCATTTCATTGTAAAATTCAATGAGACCTTTGAATATGGATTGCTTCAACTTTCCTATACTACTCAATTTTCTTTTCTTTTTTTTTAATGTTAAAATACCAACCAACCAACCAATCAAATTGGTATTTCTCCGACCATCAAAAGGGTGTTGTACCCCAGTTGGCACAAGAAGAGTTGCTTTATTAACCCAAGTTAGTTCAAATTGAAATCCTTTATCTCATAGCTTTTTTCCTTTTATGCAAACCATTACAAGTGCATTTGTTAACGAGATTCATTCATTCATTCATTCATTCATTAATTGAACACTCTTTCACACTAAAACCACTCTTTTTTCAATATTATGATAATCACCAACTCCCCTTGATGCACACCCATTTGCCTCATTCATGAAGTAACCCTAAACCCTAAACCCTAAATTCCAACAAAGAAGTGAACAAGAAGTGAAGAATGATGTTGATTTCAAACATCAAACAAACATGGATAAAATGTCTTTCCCTTCCATCCATATGGTTATTTCCTCCTTTGAACTTGAACAAAGCGCCTTATTTGGAGGGCATAATAAGGCGCTTGTAAGTATCATAGTTGGAGGGCACCTATATGATACTTGCCCCGTGCTCAATTTCATCATTAAATAATCCTTCATGGTTTTCGACCTTCTTCTTCTTCTTTTTTGGGCGAAAATATGATGTTTGGGTATTGAAAAATCGTCATAATTATGGCAAGCTTTTGATTGAATTATTTCATACCTCATATGACATTATTATTATGGCAAGTAGACTACTTATGGGTCAATGATTTTTTTGGGGGCCAATTTTCACCAATTTGTGAAAACTATTTTGGCAAAAGAATATTTAAATTTTACAAATTCCTTTTCTTTCTTTTTTAAATCTTCAGCAAAAAATATTTGATTTTTAAATCACCAAAAATCACCGACAAAATGAAGAGATGCTACAATTTTCAAGTAATTAATGTACATGTTATTATACATTATAAATAATTTAATATTATATTAAATTTTTTATTAATATATTAAATGTCAATGATCTTATATGAAAAGATAATTGGATGAAAAAATAAATTCATAATTAAATATTATGTTTTACATTTTAATGAAATGAAGCCCACAATAAAATATTATTTAGTTAGAAACTTTAAATATAATATGTATATATAATTTAATATGATATGTATTTTTTATCTTATATACATATGATATATTATATAATATTTACTATATATATTTCTATGTTAAAAACTATTGGGTTTTAATTTTGTTTTGTTGTAAACATCTTTTGGCATTTTATCAAATAAAGGTAGGAAAAAAAATCTGACTTCTTTTTCAGAATTAAAATTTTCTTTTGATTAATATAGAATTTGGATTTAAAACTGATAATATATGTACATAAACTAATAGTAAATTATATCATTGATTAACATAGTACATTGAAATACATTTATTGATTTATTTTAAATATTAAGAAATTAAGTAGGTTATATTATTATAAATAGTATGTTAACTGATAATACAAACTAATGGAATAATAACCAGATATTAGTTTTTCACTATAATTAAATATTTAATATAATCCAAAAATTAAGTAGAGTATATAAAGTTTTATTTTCATTAATCAATAAATATGTATGGAAGACCTAAATTTAATATTAATTAATTTTATAATGAAATATACTTAATATAAATGATATTTTAATATTATTCCAGTTGACTAATATTAATGATTAATAAAAATTTAAAATTTAGAATTTCCATTTTTATTTATTTATTTGGAATTCTATTGTAGTTCATTTGGTTTCAAAATAATGGAAGATGTTGATTAATTATAAATGAATTAGGATTAGAAATTTAAATAATTTATAATTTATATTATTTAATGTTATGAAAAATAATTAAATTATTGAATCAATGAAATTAAAAAATTAAACTATAATGTTTTCATTGTGATTTTTAAATATGATATTTTAGAACATGAAATGTCAACTATTTAAAAATATTTTGAATACGAATATTGGAAATATTAATTCCAATGAAGTAGGAATTAGTTTATATGGGTTCTTTGCAAAAAAGTTTCGTATGTCGCTTTTACATGACCATTCCAATCATATGGTAGTCCTTGGACCATTCCAAAGACAATTCAGAAATAACTATCTCATTTTCAAGCCTAACTTCTTTCTTTATAACTTTTTCTTGTTCCTAGTAACTTTCATAAGAACTATCTTCAACCTTTCCTAAGAACTACCTCCATTTTATAGCTAGTTCACTTTTTTTTCCTAAAAACAAATTAGCATGTGTCTTTTCATGTCCATGAAATGGACATTTAAATTAAATTTGAAAATGAGATAAATATATGAAAACATAAGAAAAAATATAAATAATTGATCGTCATTGGTAGTGCATAGCAATGTGGAGCTCAAATAATATATTTTGATCATATAGTATATTAACATTTCAAATTAAACATAAAAAAAGACTAAATCAAATCATGAAATTATTTTTAATAGATAATTAAAAAATAGACATGTAAGATATAAATGGATAGAATTAAGGTAGATAACTAGTTAGTGAAATAATTACTTTAATGTCGGTAGGTAATATTTATAGTTATTTACATATGTCATAACTTTGTTATTTATAACTCTAACCTTACATTACATATTCGGTTCACAAATTAATTAACTAGGCTAACCTACATACTTATACTTTTTTTTCAAAACAATGAATGTTAGCAAAACATTTTAATTACAAACTTGGTTTGCCTATGATGGAAAAAAAATGTTTAGAAATTTAAATCACTAAAATTTTAATATTTAATAACGTACATATCCATTACATACAGAGATAATATTTTAAATTCATAATCAAGATGACTATAATGGTTAGTTGTTGTCACACACATACTAAAACTCATGACTATAATTAGTAATTTAATATACATAATCATAGTTTTCGTAGAAAAGCTTGGGAGTCATAAAATACATGTCTTATATGATTGTATGACTAGGGTGAAAACATAGTCGCAAAATGTCCTAATCATGGATTCCACATTTTGGTGTAGTGTCATCATATTGCCATTCTTTGTATTGATTCCCCCACGTAATAACATACATGCCAACATTCCAAATCTATTTCATGTTTGTGCCCCATGCTTGTGACCTATAAGGTGTGTTAAACATGTGGGTGCAAACAAGATATTAAGAGCCAACATGATTACTTTAGAAAATGATTGTATGTTTTTTTTCCCAAATTATTATTTTTCATAATATGAATGAATTTTGAAACAATTTTTTTTCAACTTATTATAGTAAATGCTTATAGTTGTCCAAGTACATGACTTGTTTTTTCCTTCATCATTTTTGAATAATTATGAATTTTGGAAAGTGCCCGGATGACAAAAAGTGAAATATAATTTCATTGTTTCATTTTTTAAAATGATAATAATTTCAAATTATAACCAATATTTTTTATTTTGCATTTCCATGTTTTTATATATGATAAACTATAACTTTTTTAAAGACATCATGTACATTTTACCTCATTTATGTGTGGTAAAAGACTTTTGAAGTTTTAAAATTTTGAATCAATTTTGGAAAGTTTTTTGAATGTTTAAAGTTTTAGAATTCCACATATTTTAGGGTATGAATGGTTTTTAAATGGGGTTCATAGGTGTTTATCCTCTTTATTTATTTCCCATCAACTGTGTTTTTATCATGAGTCCTTTTGATAGTCCTTTCCAAAATTAACTCTTATATGATGCATTATTGTTCACTTTTGAAATTCCTAAATCAAAAATTTATCAAATGAGTTTTTGGTCTAAATTCCTTGACATTCATATGAATAAAAAAAAAAAAAATTGCTATGATTGTCATGGCTTTAAGTGGCAAAACATAAATATTTATCCAATTTTGATTATTTTTCTTTGTGGTTTAATGTTCTTTTTGGCTCATTGAATCAAGTGACTTCATCAATGTTGTACTCCCAATGTTGCGGCATGGCTACTTGAAGATTGAATTGTTCATATGAGCATTGGTGAAATGGGGCCTTACATTGTGGACATCTTTTTCTGGCCACTATCAACGTGATTAGGCATTGTGGATGGTACATGTGTTGGCAAGTGCTCAAAATCCATGCTCCTTCTGGTCCAAATGGGGAACAACAAATAAAACATAGTTCCCCATTTTGTGTGAAGGGAGGTGTGGGCCACAAAAGTTCTTCTGTTTTTTCTAATAGAAGGGATGTGTGGCCCACTCTATATTTGCATTCCCTTGCATATTTGGCACCCAATCAAAGTTCTAAATCCACATGTTGTGAATTTTGCCATGTCCCCCTTATCAACTTGGACCATTCAAAGTAGGCACAATGTTGGCCTTGTCCTTGTGCTTGGTTCTAGTTTGCCTTTTGTCCCTTCTCCACCCATTCAAGCAATCATGTTTTACTTTTGGCAAATATTTTGGACCAACCCATCCACCATTTCACCTTCTCATGCAACACACAAATTTTGGGGGAAAAATCTTCTTTTAATGGGTAAATTATTGATACTCGGACCAAGTTGAAAGTGGCACCCTTTAGATTCAAATCCTCCCATCTTGAATAGTCCTTGCAATTATTATCTTCTCTAAACTTGGGGGCTTCCAAAGCTTCCTTTTTTTTTTTGGCATAGTCATTTTGTATCAATCAATTCTTTTTTAACTGAAAAGTAGCACACAATAGTGTCAAGGTAGCTATATCCTTTCCTAAGAAGAAGTGCATGATAGTTTTCTGCATTGTCATAATGGCCTTTAGACTGGGCCAATTTTCCCTTTAGACCTTCTGTTTTTCATGAGAAGATTGTTCAAAAATTGACCTAGTTCCAGACTCTTTCGCTCTTGAATATTTTTCTTGAAGGCATTTGGATGTAAGGTTTCATAAAAATTCCTTTATAAGACATTTGGACATTAAATCACAAATGTTGCCCATAGACCTTGACTCCTTTCACCTTCAACCCTCACTTCCTAAACAATAATTGCCAGAAGCAATTGTAGTTTTGCAATGTTGAAGTAATCAAGCAAAGGAGGCCCCAGGACATAATGTGCTCATTTTGTTTTCCCACTTGTGCTCCACCGAAGTTCTTTGCACTAAATGCAATGAGCAACCAAAGATTGGGAATCCTCTATGGCAAAGAGAGAGAGGTCAAAAAGATGATACAATAATATGATAATGGCCAATTTATATTCAAGTTTGATTTTGTGTAGGAGCTAAAGTGAAAAAGAATCACAATAACACTTCCCATCATTTCAGCATAACTGAATTTTGGTTGTAATTTGTCCAAAAGACAATCAAAATTTGGTCGGCACCTTTCTAGAAAATGACTTGGACAAGACGTGGTCATTCATGGGGGTGACCAAAACTTAGTCGCACTCTATGGACAAGGCTGATCGCTTCCTTCACAAGGGTGGAAAAATTTAGTTGCACTCCTAGATAGGGGTGATGGTTTCTTAGACAAGGGTGATTGCTCATCGAGGTGACCAAATTTTGATTGCACTTTTAGATAAGGGTGATCATTTTTTTTGGATAAAGGCCCTTCTAGAACAGGGGTGGACAAATTCGGTTGCATTCTTAAACAATGATGATCACTATTTGGATAATGGTGAACATATTTGGTCACATTTGTAAACAAGGGTGAATGTTTTTTGGACATGGATGGACAAATTTCTGGGTTTTTTCACTTAATGTTTTCTTAAGTGTTTAACCAAAAGTGCACTTGTTGACTCCACACGGTAATGTTTTTACATAGTTCACATGTGTTATGTTTGTAGGGGTAACTCTTTTATTCTTGATACAAAAATTACTATACTTAACATAGGTTGACCCTAAATTGACATGATGCAAGATTGCATCGACATGTAAATAAATATGATTGATGTGATGTGACAAGGGCAATGGTGATAACCATGGTCTTTTGCAAAATCAAAATTAAAATTAAAAACATGAAACAACATTTTTAAACATAGGGTCAAGATTTTGAAATCAAAAAGTTGATAAGTAGGTTGAATTTTGTAGTTAAATATTGATTTTAATTAGTTGTTCAATTTTGTACCTAAATAGATTTGTGTCTTGATTTGTTATAAAACTTTATAACCATATAATCTGTGGCATTTAGGAGTGTGTACATGGAATTCAATCTAGTTTTAAAATCAAGCTTGAAGATTTTTTAATTAAGAAACATGTGTTAGAACTAAAATTAAAAAATTGGAAGAATAAAATTCAAACCCTCATTAAAAAAACCCTCCAAATCAATTTTACATTGTCAAAATTTGGTCCAGAGGTTTTTTTTAAATGAAAAATTCCCCAACATTGGTAAAGACCTTTTCCAATTCTTGTGATACCCGTCATTTTTCTCATCATACCCATTGGATATCATAGGAAAATTGATAAAAATGGGGATAACCAATTTCTTGGGGGAACTTCATGGAAATTTTCTTATTTATTTTATTATTAGATTTTTATTTTGTTGCATATTTGAAGAATGTTCATCAATAGAGGTTTTGAAAACTTTTAGGGAACAATTTTTTGAAGCACAATGGCAGACTTGACTTCACAAGTTGTTTGCACTTCTGAATCAAGCTCAGTGGCAAAGGGCCAGCATGAATTTCACCTACACGCCACTGGGTTTGAACCCAAAATCTATTTTTTTAGGGCCCAAGGTCCTAGAATGGAATATACCGGTCTCTCATCACTCCTAACAAATGAACATTTCGTTTTTAAAACTTATGTTGGTTTTTGAGTAGTGTTGTGTGTAAGTGTAAATCATTTAGGCTTACACATCCAAACTTTTTAAACTTACATTTATATTGTTGTTGTGTGTAATTTATTTTTTTCACATACATGAAAAAATATTTACATGGCCTTATGTAAATGTTTTGGGACATGTAAGTGCAAACATTATATACCTCTAACGATCATACTTTCTTGTAAATCCATATTAATCAGTTGTGGTGCATCCCAAAGCTGAATTATATATTTTTGCAATCGAGCACTATGATTTGCCTATCACAAACAATCATGATATTTTAATATTGCCCAAACATTAGAGTTTTTTACCAATGTGGGACTATGGTGGTGCTATTTCAAGGAATATCTTGAATGCACATTTTGCCTCACCTCATTGCTTGATTTTAACCTTTCATTCTTAATTTCATTCAACACCATTTTCGGCCTAAGCCTTTACAAAAGCTTAGGTACTTATTGCGATTCATATTACTAATTGCGGTGCAATCCAAAACACAATTGTTTTAATCGGGATTCTATTTGTTTATTTATTTATTTATTTATTTATTTGCAATGAGCCACTTGATTGGCCTATCACCAAAAGCAATGAAATCCTCCCCTTGAGAAGAAGAAATCGCATCTATTACATTGTTTTACACTTACATTGTTTTAAACAACCACATAAAATCATATAAATGTATTTATTTTTACACTTACACTATTTTAAGCGATTTTACATTTATATGAACATAGATAAATATTAGACAACTTACAGGGAGTGTAAATCCTGAATCATTTATGCGCACAACACTGGTTTTGACCTTGACGCAAGGCATAGAGCCATGTATCGTCAGCTCATTTTGGGGGGGGGGGACGTGGGGTGGGGGCACCCTTGTGGAATATTTCGTTCTTCAACTGTCGCTGCCATTGCTGGTGTTGATTTTATTGAGAAGGGGGAGAGCCAATATGCAATGATGAGCCCACTTCTTTTGTTTTTGTTTTTTGAGGTCACACATGTTGGTAACATAAAGGGTACCATGTCTTGTGCTCACCCTAATATCCAATCACAATTAATTTGGTCAAGAAATTTGGTGGAGAGGTTTTCAATGTTGGCGTCACTATTTCTCAACCCACTTTGAAAGAACCCTCACCTGGCAGTGGCAGGTGTATATATAGTTACTGCAACCGGGACCAAGTCACAATACCTTTTGCAATTGTACAACAGGGCTTTTGAGGTAACGGCCATTTGTTGGTCTGCTCAGCGTCTCTTTTGAGGATTTTGTGATGTAGCCAAAGTCATGGCAATCATTCATAAAATAATTTACCCAAATTTGGTTACATACTAGATGAAAGTAGAGAAAAAACAAAATTCTGCTATATTTGGTACCTACTGTCACTTTGGCATAGAATATGACGATTGAATTTTATTTTTTTCAAAATTGACGAATCTGGGTCATTTTTTTTCATGAAAAATCCTTTGTATAAGTCGAAATCATATTTTTCAGGTTGAAGTTTGGGGAAGATTTGCCAGTCAAAGAAACACTGCGTCTGGTGGGAATCTCCAGAGTCCAATTCTATGGAGTGTTTGGGGGCGGCGGGTGGGCTGGGTGGCAGAATAGTGGGCCACTGTATCAACATTTTATATAAGGACCTGAACTATTTGCCTGTGATAGTGCAAATAGTCTGTGAGTGGGAAGATCGTGGAAACTGACTCTATCTGGCTTTTTCCTCCTTTTCTCCCCTCTTTCCATAATCAATACGAGTAGTGGGTAACCCGTGGCTATGCCACTCCAGCCACCCTGAACGCTCTGTTAAGCTCTACTGTCTGCCCTGCCCTGCCCTCCCCCCCTGCCTTGCCCTCCCTGCCCCTCCCCTGCCCCTGCCCTGCCCCTCCCCCCCCTGCCTTGCCCTCCCTGCCCCTCCCCTGCCCCTGCCCTGCCCCTCCCCCCCCTGCCCTGCCCTCCCCTGCCCTGCCCCTGCCCTGTCTGGCCGCCCTGCCCCTGCCCCTGCCCCTGCCCCAGAAAATGCAGCACGCCGCCATCTAGGGACCTCGATTTCAAGACCTGGTCCTGTCCGTCCGTCGAGGTTCTGAAACCAAGATCGGCACCTGTACGGACAGACGGACAGACAGACGGACAGACACCATCTTAGCTTTAATAATCAATATTGCACCTAACAATTGACAAGTTCTTGCCAAAAAACTTTTTAAAAAAAGAAAGGGGGGGGTTTGATATTGGGATTTCTTTTCCTAAAATTTTTTGGGACTTGAAAACCAAAAAAAAGGAGCTACCAATCATACAAAGGTTATTTTTTAAAAAACTTGCCCAAATTTACAATATTCTGAAGAAAAAAAGGGATGAGTTTGTCAGATTCAGACCATAGCTTCTATAATATGTCACCAGAATATAGTGAGGTTTCATAAAAAAATCTACTTTCCTTTATGGCCTATAGCCAAATTTGGCTAAGTCCTCTTTTCTTTTGGATGGTCATCAATCCACCCACCTCACAAAATTGAAAAAAAAAGAAAACCCTCTTCAGCAATTCCAAAATTTCAACAATTGAGGAATAAGTACACAAAGCACACCTCTTGCTTTGTGCTTGCAACAGCAACCCAGAGGTTTGGACAGCACACAACTTCGCCCAAGTAGGAAGGTTCAATTCTCCAAGATTTGGGCAAATATGGTAGTACCTTGGCCAGTTCGATACGTGTATGTTTAATAATAATTAATTTATTTTCAGAATTCCATTTCAACAAATGATACATTCCCAAATAATTCATCACCTTTCAATACATTCTTTATTTTTCCTTCTGAAAAAATATTTCTGAAAAGAAATTTGGTGAAAATTTCAACATTTCTTAAAATAATATAATTAGTGTTGAAGTGGCCCAGGTATTACAGTACCAATAATATTTTTCAAACTCTTTTTTTTCCAAATGATTTTGTGCTGAACATCAGTAGAAGAAGAAGGTACAGAACTTTCCTCATCTTGAAGCGGGAACACTCTTTTTCTTTCTCATGTGCACCTTTTAAATTCTCTTTATCTAGCAGCAGCAAAAAAAAAATTCTCATGTGTACTTTCCCCCTTATCTTGCAGCAACAACAACTTTGTTTTTTCTCCTCATCTTGGGGTGTGTAAAACATTTGCTTTTCTTTGTTTCCTCATCTTTGTTGCAGCAGCAGCAGTCAAGGTCCGTATGTAGAGTTCTATTACAAGTCAGTAGAAGAAGGTGTGAGAATTTGCTGTCAGCGTGAGCAAACAAAAAAATAATTCTCAGCTTGACCTCTGCATGATCTCCTTCCTTTCTTCGTGGGACACCCATCTCCTAAATCTTGCATAAACGCATGCCAAAATCACTCTCTTTACATTTAAATAATGGCAAAATCTAAAATTCCTGTGCATGACGACACACATATGCACTAGATGAAACACATGCAAGGACCAGCAAATCACACATGAGTACTACGACCCTGCACAACAACGACGCCTACCCATTCGTGCAAACTTGTCAATACTTTCTACAGCAGCCAGACACTTTCTACAGCAGCCAGTTTGTTGCTCAAGCCTGAAGCTCAAGCCTGAAACTTTATGTTACCTCAGCAAAATGGTTTTGGCCCAGAATTTTGGCACAGTTTGCTGAGGCGAGAAAGCTGTGCACCATTGAGAGCATTGAGAGAAAAGTGTAATTATTAATATGATCTGACTGCTGTTCCGTGTTTCTAATTGGCCAATCATAATGATTGGTCCAGGTGGTTTGTTTGTAGTAGTCTTCCACCCATATACAGTTTCAGTTTTGTCGGGGTGGGGTTGCAAAAAATTGTAAATAACTAAACTTAGATGTGAGAAATATTTTTCCAGGGTCATATACTGAGTAACGCTAGAGATGCTCTAATAAGTCTAGACATCAGAAATCGGAAGACTGCAGCGTCAGTCTGTCCGTCAGCAGTCCCTCCCCATATATGCGAAAGGCAACTGTAAATTCGTAGATTCGAAGCAATTATAAGAAGTTTAGAATATTATCATATGGCAGACTGATGATCATACTGCCCAAGCTGCTTCTTTTAACAGATCTTAGATTGATCACACAATATAGCCAGCTACAATATCGTATTGAATCTCATGACGTCGTGAGGAAGATTTGGAAGCTCTAAGTGGACATCCAGATATCCTACTGATGTCTCAGACTCCCCGTTGTTAACCGCTACCTGTGTTCAGAACACACGATCTCAAGCTGCATGAACTCTCTGTCTGAAGTGCTTGAGTACTTAACAGATCTGCAGATTATAATGGATTTGCTGCTGTTACTCATGTAAATTATATCTTCTGCAGCTTCTTCAAGTTCATAGTTCTAATTCACAAGTACATGATCTTTGATGAAAGAGATTACAGGTTCATAGTGAAATTAACGGTACTTTTTCAACTTGATGTATGGCTTGTCATGGTCTGCCTGCAAGTCAGTGTATATTTTGCAGATTCCAAAAAAAGTTCTCTGGAGGTATATGCATTGATCTCTGAAACTTCCCTACTGGCATTTAGTCAAATTTTTGTCTCTTGAAATCCTGTATGTGGTTAGAATATTGGTTCTCAGAATGATCAGCACATGAGAGAAGGGTTGAAAGACCTATCTTCCTGCATGTCCAGTGGTAATAGAGAGGCTGAAAATTGTGCAATGATCTTGCAACCTTGGAACTTGTTCACTCTCATGGAGTCTGTGTTTACAATGAGATATGTGCACAGCAATACAAGAGAGTTGCAATTCATGTTGAGGTCGTCATGTATAAAACTGTCCTTTGAATCCTATGAAAGCAACTTTAACAAATTAGATTTAAAATAGTTCAATGTTCAAATGGAATTCAACTTCACCCAATTCCCCAATTCCCCTGCTTGTTTATATGTCATCTAGAATTGGAGGAATTCACAGTACATTTGCTTGCTCTCATTCCGGCAATATAATATATGTACTATACAGGTTGGGTTGATTCCTTGAGAAGCATGTCAATGTTTTCTGTAAATGAATTCTTAGGCTGGACATCAGGCTTCTTTTATTTAATAATTAAATATTTCAGCATCAATGGCATGTAAGGTAATTATTAACGATGGTTGTCAAAAATGACGTCCAATTTACATCTATTGTCATATCAATGTTTGTTTGGATGTGTCAATTTAATTCATTAGGATGGTTGTTGACCTCTTTTTTTAATAACTGAACTTTTTTGGTTAGACCAATTTTGGCAATCAAAGATTTTCAGTTGTCCAAGTTTTTAGTCATTGAACCGAACAATCAACAATTTTCGGTAGTTAATTTTCAATCACCAAATTGGGCAACCAAAATTTTTAAATCATTTCCTGAACATTTCTTGGGTGCTATCTGAAAACTTTTCAGCATGGATTTAATGACAACAAAAGAAATCAATCATTACTTGTAAAATTCAGTCACTGCCTGAAATTTTTTGATCATCAAATCAAGCAATTGAATTTTTTTGGTCCTTGCTTGGAAATTCTTTTTGGTCACCATTGTGAAATTTTCAATCATTTGGTGATAAAAAATGAAAAAAATTAGTTGCTAACTAATAAAGTTTGATCGCTGCCCAAAAAGTTTTTGGTTGGTAGCTAGAAATTTTTTAGTTGTCACAAGATAGTGGTAATCAAAAGTTGTTTAAGATGCCATAGGGTTTAAGGCAACCAAATGAAGCAATTTTTAATTGTCCTTAACATTCCTTTGGGTGATTCAACATTGTTTTGACCTAGGTTGACGTTATTTTAATGTGACGTTGGGTAGCATCAATGTCCAAATGACTGCCCAAACACTATGACAAACTTGTCATTATTAACAAAAATAAAAATTGTCAAGAATTTATATTGAGAATATTCACAATTAGGGTACCCAAAAGGATAGTCTAATAAAAAAAAAAGTACTAAAAAGGATTATTTTGGATTTTTATTACATTTATTATTTCATATTTATAACTATATTTCATATAATAAATATGGTTTAAGATGCCATAGGGTTTAAGGCAACCAAGTGAAGCAATTTTTAATTGTCCTTAACATTCCTTTGGGTAATTCAACATTGTTTTGACCTAGGTTGACGTTATTTTAATGTGACGTTGGGTAGCATCTAATGTCCAAATGACTGCCCAAACACTATGACAAACTTGTCATTATTAACAAAAATAAAAATTGTCAAGAATTTATATTGAGAATATTCACAATTAGGGTACCCAAAAGGATAGTCTAATAAAAAAAAAGTACTAATAAAATGGATTATTTTGGATTTTTATTACATTTATTATTTCATATTTATAACTATATTTCATATAATAAATATGGTTTATTATGCTATATATATAATAATATATGACTATAATTAAAATGATGTCATGCTAATCTAATAAAAAAATCTAAGAATATATCGGATATAATACTTTTTTTTTGAGTCCTTTTAACTAATTTGAGTTCTTGCTTTAACTATAATTTTCATCTTAAAGGAATCAAAAGAAATGTATCAAACAATGTAATTGACTTCAATTTTCTTTCATGAATAAGTAATGCATACATCTATGTTTGGCAATTATGTTCATACAATGCAATTAAATCAATAATATACGATACAAGAATTTTGAAGCTTACGAAATCTTGAAGGGGCATTAATATTAAAAAAAACTAGAAAATACATGAGTAAAAATATAAGGTGCAATATATTGGTTGTTGGGTAAAATTTATAAGATATTTAATTAAAAATAGGGTAAATTTTATTCAAATAATCAATTTAATTATAATATAAAGTATGTAATAATTTGAAATAATGGATTATAATTAATATAGGGTGGCTTTAATATGTATATATTAGAAAAATAGATAATAATATAGGTGATGAAAAATAGGTTAAACAATTATGTAATACCCCCCTAAAAATAGTCATTTGTCGCACATAGATTTTAAATTCTACATTAAATGTCCCCCCTAGGTACATAATAGATTTTGAAAAGACAACAAGGAAAATTATTCTTTTTTCGTGCCATTTGGTTGATAATATGTATTCAATAAGCTTAAGATTTATGGCCCCAATTTCAGCAAAATGTGCAAGAAATTCTCATACAAAAAAACATGTTAAATTCTATATAAAATTTTAATATATACTCATTTTTGTACATTTTTTATTTTTAACCAAAATATTTATGCATAATTACATATGCATATAAAAAATCATCACGACCATGCAAATTATCATAATTTGAATTATTCAATATTTTTCACTTAAATTTATTCCATTTAGATTTTATATCTGGAAAATATCGAAAACAAAGTCCTTGAATCTTATGTCCAAAAATTGATAGTTTGATTGTGAATATGCCCTATTGTAAAATTTCGAAAAAAATACTAAATCTCCTTGTGACAAAATTAGCTATGACAAATTATCACCATATCTAGCATTCATTTAGTGGCAACTTATGTCAAAATGCTTTCAAATTCTTAAACAATTTCATTTGATTATTGTGTTCTTGCATTGAGTTCTCCTTCCTCCATCTTTTGAATATACATAAATTTAAACTAATCCATGATCCATGGATATTATCATTAGATCTCATTAAATAATCAAAAGGTAAAAAATTTACATCTTCAATCCATGCCAAATTAGCAAAAGAAATTGTTTGATCAATTTGTATCAATTTGTTTATTGTGCATGGAAAATATCTTTGAACAATTGTTCATAAAAATTCATAACATGTTCTTTCTCTTCGTTTTAAAGCAAACCCATTATTGGATGGTATCAGTAGAAACCACTTTGCCAAAATTAAAGAAAGGTGAAGCCAAAATAATTTAATTAAAAAAATTTACTATTTGTAAATTATCTTTTTTATTATTGATTTGCATCACATGGGCTTTGTGTTCCCCACCATTGTACACACCATGGAAAATTTCACTATGGAAAATTGTGTGCACAACAACTATACTACCCTACAACTAGAGCTTTAAAACAAATAATGTAAAACTGCATTGTAATTATCCCATGGAATTATGACAAATAAATAAATGAAATGTCATGTCAAAAATTCAAGCAGTTGTATTATAGTTGCAAATTGGTTGCAAGATGTATATTTATACAATACAATGTACACACAATATATACGATTATAGTCAACCATGTTTGATTTTGTTGACAAGTTGCATTTTAGTCACATGTAGCAATACATCACAATTAGGATCAATTTAATTACTAATCAAGAACTATTTTGTAACAAATGTATGACCTTGAGTAAGACATATGATCATGCCACATGTATACATTTCCACCACCCAATATACATGACATTTTCACTTGTTTGCAACTAGTATGCAACTATATTTCAACTTAAAATTAAAATTTTAAAATCTGAAATTTGGGCGAGAAACCTTTAGGCAAATGACACATGGCTGTATATCAATAGATCTACCCCAATGCATCAACAACCTTCATGCATTTATGCTTATGGGTTTTTTTTTTTTGTTCTTCAGGGTTGAAGGTTCTTGTTCTTGTTCTTCAAAAGGTTGAAAACTCTTGTTTTTGGTCTTGGAGATTGAAGGTTCTTATTTTTATTCTTGGATGTTGAAGGTTTGTGATTTTTGGTCTTTTGTTTATTTACATATATGAATAAAAATGATGTGAAAATATATTTCATTTTATTTAGAAGTTGATTATACAAGTTTAATTTAACTTATAATGATGAGAGATTTATGAAAGGTGATTTTTAATGATAATCATGTTACATATGTTTTGTTTTTTGTTTGAACATTTGTGATGACTTTTGTTGTTTTTATATTATAGGGCCGAACTTTCATTATGTTTCAATCCATCAACATCAAAATTATGTATATAAGGTAAGATTCTTTCAAAAGTACCTAAATTTTTAATTCAATTTATTTTATTGTAAGCACAATATTTGATTATATTTGTAAGTGTACAAATTATAATTTAGTGTGTATCGATGACCTACGTACATTGCATTTTAGTGACAAATAAGTTGCATGTTAATGGCAATATAATTGTAAATTAATTTTATTCAAGTTGAAGAAATTATTTAGCTATTTTTGACATTACAATATTATGATATGCTATTGATTTCATTTCACATGTGGAACTAAATATCATAACATGAAAAATTTCAAGTAGATAAGGTGAATTGAAAACATTGCATGGCTTAAGCTTCAAGTCAACAAAAATAAAAGAAAATATCCATTTATAAAACATAATCTTTTAGATATTTGATTATTGTGTGTCATCATTTTTATGATATGACCTTTTGTCTAGATAAATTTATTTTTTTGTCATAAATAACTTGGACATTATATTTAAATTCATAGTTAAATTATCTTTTGATAAAAACCTTTTTTAATTTTTTTTGTAATGTATTCTTCAACATGGAATGTAAATCTATTTAAAGTTTCAAATCCATTTCATGTTTATAAATAGTGATGTCCAATGCAATTCAACATTATCTATTATAATTAAGACAACATGATAATGGTTGTGTGAAGGTTGTATAATTATATTGTAAGTTACAATTTAGTTGTTTAATATTATTGAAATCAACTACCATACACTTGTTTTGAAACCCAAACTTAAACACCTAGTTGTAAAGTAGTCACTAAATCCTTTATTTTCATTTCATTTTTAGTTGTAAATTAGTTGCAAAGGATAGGAATAAAATTCATTGTTCAAATGGATGAATGAAATATGAAGGAATATATTCATCAAGCTAATTGTAAAATAATTGTAGATAAGTTATAAAACATAAAAATAAAATTCATTCATCAAATGGATGAATGAAATAATTAAAATTTATATTCATCAAACTAGTTGTAAAGTAGTTGTAAATAAGTTGTAAAAGGTATTAACATATGTCATCTGTCGACAAATGGATGAAAAGCTACGTTGGCATTTCGTTTGCCACGTTGGAAGCGCATGAGAATTTGATGTGGAGATTAGTTGCAAAAAATTTGCATATAGTTGTATGTGAATTACATTACATATACGATATTGTATACAGCATAGGGTGTCAATGCAACTACTGCAACTTGTTTGTTAACATTCAAGGTTGTATAAATACCATGAGTTACAAGTGTCCGTTGCAAGTGGAAAACCTAGTTGCAAGCCTAGTTGTAAAACCCTATATTTTCTCATAGTGTTTATAAATGTCTACATAGGCTACATAAGTAAAAACTTTGTGTTCGTCAAAACAATTTAACATGTGTTCTTGAGACTTTTAACCTCTTATTATTAGGTGTCAAATTGCACCATTGTAAATTTTTTATTTTGGTTTATCAACTATAGTCACTAATGTTTGCCCCACTTGTTGGTTGAAACCAAAAAAAAGAGAATTACTACAAATTTGTAAACATGAATGTAATGGCCCTTCAAAATCTCCAAGTCATGGCTTTAAAAAATTGCTCAAAAAATCATGGTTGCTTCAATCCACTATTTATTAATCCAAATATAAAGAAGACCATTTCAAAGCCTCCTAGAAATTAAGAGGATTAAAGAAAAGTCAAAAGACATGTGTGCCTTTGTGTTCCTGAGTGAAAGAACCCCAAATGTTCTTAATGGTAGGTCACCCATGGATGGGTTTGTCCTATAACAAATTTATAAGTGAAGAACCTTAATGATATTAGTTGAACTGAAATCTATATTTTTCAAAGGAACATTGCCTTTAGTTGTTTGATGATCCTTGAATTGGTTTATAAAAGTATATGTAATTTTGCAACTACCTAAAAGATAATGGGAGTCCAAGAAAGGAGGGTTGAGAGTCTTGGGTGAGAATTGGGAGTTGTTCTTAATTTTGGTTTACAATATGAAATCAAAAGACCACCAATTTTGATTGAGCATTAATGTGGAACAATTTAATGACAAGTTACAAATTGTTTAAGACATTAAAGATGACACTATCCCAATTGTTTTTACCACAAAAATAAGCCATAACATTTTTTCCCTTAACAATTTTGACTCACATCCAAAACAAAATTGTAAATGCCTCAAAAACTTCAATAAATCATCTTCAATGTTATTATGATACACAACATTGGGCAATTGAGCACAAATAAATATTGTTAAACTAGCATGTGCTTTAGTTAAATGTATATTGAAAATGTCTTCTAATCTTCTTAAAGGATGGAAGACATATATACAACAAAGTGATTTAGTTTATGGAATTACTTTCAATGTTCCACCCAATTTAAACTCACATGTGCTAACCTATTTGGATGTAACTTCTCATTGAAAACTACAACAACATAATTTAGTGATAAGTAGGGTGCAATGTATTGCAATGGATGTCACAATTATATTTTCTTCAAATCATCAACTATATTTGAAACCTCTTTTGGTAATAGTGATGGATTTTCAAAGTTTGAATTTAAATATTTGTAATAGGTTATATACATAAGATAATATGAAAAACATTGTGATAGGAATTTTTAATTTTTAATCATATATTGGGACTTTTGAAAACAAACCTTCAATGTGTCATATATTTGTTATGTTTATTTTTTTTCTTAGTTTAAAGCACATGAGACATTGAAGTCTATCTTTTAAAACATTTGGAAATAAAAGTATAGTTGTTTCCACAAAATGTGTTTTAGAGGATTCAAATACCAAATATTTATGGAAATTCAAAATAAACAAATGTTTTTGATAAAAATATAAAAGATTTTGTAGAAACAAATAGTTTGTATAATACCATTATTTTAACAATAAATTAAAACTAACGACTGGATATGAATCTTGATATGATTTTAATTGTGATGCAAATTTAAAAGATTAAAAAAATTCATGCATGAACTAAGTTGGTAAAAAAGTTTTTTGTTTTAAATTTTTTTTGAGTCCAAACCCAATATGAAGAACCAAGACACCTTTTGTCAAAGTCCTTTCCAAGGATTACATTTCACATGTGGCATTAATGTGTTGGTCTACAATCCCAATTCTTTATTTTTCATACACAATTTAATAATGTGTGTTAGTAAATAATTTTCTACTAAATTTTATTCGATATCATGTATATTATGGACCCATGTTCTTTCCACCTAAAAATGAATAACTTTTGTTTGAGACACATTTTCCAAATTCATAATTTTCAAAGCCAAAAGAAGATTTCAGTTAGAAATGAAACACATGTCCCTTTGTACATGGTCCCTTTGTGGTACGTATTACCATGATTCACCCTTGTGTTCATGTTGATGTACACAATAAACCATGATTCATGTTGGTACATTTGTGAAAGAAGGAAATGAATTAGAAACTAAAATCATTGAATTGTTTTAGTGAAATTGTGAATACCTAATTGTTGGAATATGACTTTAAGGCATAACATATAAATCATATGTGCCTTAAACCCACTTGAAGTCTCCACCGCCCCCCCTTTTTTTTTCCCTCTTTTCACATTCATACATAAAACTGTTTGTATTTAAAATCCAATTTGGAACTCACATGTGGACACTACAATTATCAAGTTTGGTACATGGAACCACTTTTATGCTTGCAACTCATATAACAAGAAGTTGAACATATATGTTTAACCATGGTTAATGGTGTATTTGGTGTCTTTTATGATGTAATTTTAGTAAAAAACATTCCCCAAACACCATGATGTTAGAAATGAGTACAATAAGCACATTTAGTAGAATGTCCATCCTTAGTTTGTCATCTATGTTAGACCTTGACAAAATGATATCTAAGCTTTAGCATGTTGGTGTAATCACAATAAAACTAGCCAAAAAGGATGTATGGGCTTTGAAAATAGTCAAGATTGGAGAAATATTTATGTTTTACCATTTAAAACCATGGCATTCATAACAAGTTGTTCCTTTCTCATTCATATGAATGTTAAGAAATTCAAACCAAAAATCCATTAGATAAAATTTTACGTTTAAATTTGATTTAGGACTTTTGAAAATGAACACCTATTGTGTCAAAAGGAACCAATTTTGCATAGGACTATCAAAAGGACTCATATCATAAAACAAAATTGATGAGAAAAAAATTTAAATGATAAAAACCTATCAGCCACACTCAAAAAACACTCATACATAAAATAAGTGAAATTTTAAAACTTTTAAAATTCAAAAACTTTCCAACATTGATCCAAAATTTTAGAATTTCAAAAATCCTTTACCACATATAAATTGGGTATAATGTATGTGATGTTTAAAAAAAAGTTGTAATTTATTATACAAGGAAACATAAAAATTTTAAAAATCAAATTTTGGTAATGATTTGAAATTGTTATTGTTTTCAAAGATGAAACATTAAATTTACAAGGAATTGGCACATTTTCAAGAACTAATATTTATTCAAAAATATATTTAAAAATTTCATTTACCTAGACAATTATTTCATTTATTATAACAATTTGTAAAAACAATTGTTTAGAAACTCATTTGTACGAAAAAATTATTTTTGGGCAAAGGGACATGCAATCCTTTTATAAAGTAATGTCATTGGCTCGTTTTATCTCATTTGTGCCCATGTCATTTATGTTTAATGGAAGTGCAACGTAGTGCTAATATAATTACAATTAATGTGAAGTAATAAAAATAAGTTTTGTCTTGATTAATTATGACCAATTTTGTGACATGTGGCATGTTTGATATGTTAACACTTCTTTTTTATTTTGATTATATATGAATTTACATATTGCACTTATCAAAAAAAATAAACTATCAAATTCTATAAATGAATTAAATATGGTAAAAAGTGTTTTAGGTTAGGGCATGATCTTTAGAGTTTAAGTTGTGAGTCCATATGTTATGTTAATTCATTGTCTAATGCTAACTACTAATTAAACTAGACATATAAATACTACATATGTCCACATTACATTCACATGCATAACTCTTGAGAGCACATGCCCAAATATACACACAACATAGTTTTCTTGAAGTTCACATATTTACACCAAGTTCACAATTGATTTGTGAAAAGACTTGTCAAATGGATTCGACAAAATAGAATAGTCTTCCACAAAGAATGGTAAGTTAACGGTTACATGTTGACATTTCATCTTTTTAAAGTAATATGTTAGCATTGCTTTGTAGGAACTAGTGATGTTTCACATTTGACCTCATGTTTATGACTTGGTATCTCCTTCAAGGGTTTTTTGTTTGGTGAAAATAACAAGAACCTATGCAATTATGTGAGTCAATCATAGAGTGGATGGCCTTATCAATAATTATATGACTTGATTATCAAGGCTATCATTTGTACATGTTACATAACATTGGTTGCCTTGAGTGTCCTAACTACAAGGTTAGAATTTCTAATTGCTTATTTACACTATGTAATGAATGAGGATATGTCAAAATATAAACCTGAAACTTACTCATATTCCCAAGGCTAAACAAATCTTTAGTTATGTTCTAGTTGATGATTGCCTTCTTAACTTTAGAACACTATGATTTGTAAAAAGAGTCATAAGTTGTGTCATTGACAATCCATTCCAAATTTGTTTTTTAGATTTTTGAATAAAGCCCTTAGTCCTAATGATGTGATGAAGAGTATTTGATTATCTTTACTTGCCTTCAAACATTGTTTGCTCAATAAAATGATGTAAATTATTAACATTATAAATTTTTATATTATTGAATATATATTTTTCCAAAAAAGGTGGAAGCACAATAAAAATAAATAGCTTTCAATCCCAATCATGATAAATGAAAAATAGTGATAAAATAAACCTTCATGTACAAAACTTAAAATTTTGTTTATTCTAATGATTATGATGATATTTTCTGCTATTCTATTAATATATAGTAACATTGAGGAACTAGATGTATATTAATACGCATTTAAGTATATTCTAAAAATTGTGTATGTCCCATTTCTATGAGATAGATTTCAAGTAATTGAAAGTAGGACTTTAATTGAAATTTTGGTGTCTTCAAGTTTATGCAACCACAAAATATATCAATAACTTTTAACTCAACTATAAGTTATAACCATAATTTATCAAAGTTGTGACAAAAAATTATAATCATAATCAATATAAAAATGAAAAATGTCGTCAAATCCTATTTTTCAAATATAGAAAAATTGGATATGCTTATGTGGTGCCATTTGAAGGTTTTTATAATTGAAATAGAAAGTTGCGCTAAAAGATTAATATTTTTGTGAGAAATTCATTTAAAATTTCCATTACATCCAATTTCAAGTTTTAAAAATAATTTTCATTACTTGGACTTTTGAAATTCAATAACTCCTTTGTTGAAAGGTGTTCATTTTGTAAAAGACCCCTTTAATTACATAAATAAGAAATTGTTGATTTTGAAAAGTTTTCGTCCATTAATAAACTACTAATCATATTCAAAAAATTCACTACATATCAATGGAAAAACAAAAAACCAATTTGAACTTTTAAAACTTTGTTTGAATTATTCAATTGTTTTAAATTTCAAGAGTCCTTTGTCACATGTAAAAGGTCCATGTAATACACACATGATGTATTAAGCAAAATTCTCAAATTTTCAAAAAAATTGAAATTTTTACATTCAATATACAATAATATACTTATGGAAGGCCTTTTCATAAAATGCTTGATGAAAATTATATATGTTTTAAATTTAAAATTATTATATCAAGACTATTAAAAAGTATTTACATATAACCATGCTTTGAGAATTGTAGCTAATATGAATTGTGCCTCTAACCCAAATGTGAATAGAACTTCAATGATAAAGCTCAATTGTGAAAAAAATAATTTAAATGTTAAATTAATTTGCTAGTGACCAAAAAAACTCAATTACAAAATCATGTTCAAGAAATTCACTCCTCAAGGGTTTCCCAATAGTATCAAGAGCTTGCCCCAATTTTTTCCTTAATATATTTGGTTTTAGTTTGGTTGAATTGTTTTTGATATCAATTTTCAATATTCAATTAATTTTTGCATTATAAATCTAAACTAGTGTTGAGCAATTCTCATTATAATTACACATGTTAATGATTCTAAAATTAAAATAATCAACATATATGAACATTAAATTAAGAAAATTTACATCTCTTTTGCACATGCACTAATTAATATATGTGTTCATATGCACTTTATGATTGAATTTTTAATCATAATAAACATTAAATAGATTTGGGATACAAATTGGGGAGGGGGGGGGGGGGGGGGGGGGACACTTACTATAAAGTTTAGGATCTACATGCGTCAAATGACCATTTTTAGGGGGCATATTAGATAATTGTCCAACCTATTTTTTATCACCCTTTGATATATTCCCAATTGTAAGTTGAAAAAATAATCAAATTATTTTGAGCTTACAAAATGTTACATTAATTATACTATAATGTAAAGATATGTTTAAAGAACCTACCCCAAAATATGTCATGTTTAAGGAATTTCCCCACCAATAGGAATATTCATATTTTTTATTGAACATTGATAACAAAATTTAATAAAAGTTGTTGAGTATTCTATCTTCATTAGATTGAATCCAAATCATACCAAATGTTTTTATAATATATTAAAAACATTGTCATGAGTACTTTTGAATGACTAACAACATTAACACATTTTTTAACATGAAAACAAAAAAAATTGTTATGATCACTTGTGCCTCCTATTAATGAGACTACACCTTTTGGCCATAATCAAAATAGATTAATTTTTTTAGCCACAAAGTTGACTAAATGCCTACTTATGTCCCACTACGCATGTCCATTGTGACCAAAACATCTATAGTTTTGTTGACATGAAATTATCCATGTGATATAGGTGATTTATTTCTTAATTAACATGGTTAACCATATAGCATATTATTGTGATTAAGTTGTTTACATTTTGGTTAACTAAATGTTATGTTGATTTTGATTCATATGTGTAACATTTGTGTTAATGTAGTTACCATATGGCATTTTGTTTTGACTAAAATGTCTAACATATGACATTATATGTGGTTATATGGCATGACATATGTCTACAATGTATTTACTAACAAGATCTTGACCCCGTTACCTTGCACCCTAAATCCTAACGTTATTTCCTACATATAAAAACTTACATTGCATACACATCCACATACAACCTACATATTATTCATTAAAAACACACATCAAACTACAAATGTATACACATACAAAGATGCAAACCTACAAAGATACAAGTATGCAATTTGCCAACATATTGATGTTAACAATTCCTTCATACAAACATAAAGAAAAAAATGTTAACTTCAAATTAGGTGCCATCAACAATCCAAAGCAAACAAAGCATTGAAAAACAACTTATCAACATACTACCATCATCAATTCCAATTCAAGAAATTTTGAACATTTCAATCAATATCAAATGTCATTTCAATTATTAAGTTCATCTAATGTCAAAATATTACCATCACCACAAGAAAATTTTGCATAAGCTTCCATTTTAGCAAAAAATATTGCAATAGTTTAGTTTGTATGAATCAACCTAGAAAATTATAGTTAAACATCAACATTTTAACATGAAAACCTTAACAAAATATGTTCATGACTTCCAGTTGGGTGGCTATTTGCAATATCTTGAATCGCTACCTCTTTTGCTTGCTTCTTTTACCATGTAAATTCATGTATTGATGTGCATTTTTAAAGACAAAATTGGTGCACCCATTGCCCTATTCACATACAGATTTGCAAACAATTGATTCAAGACATTGAATTTTATACCTAACAAACTTTCTACACTTGCATTACAAAATCCTAGATTGAATTACAAATGCATGGAAGAGAAAAGCACCACCAATCACATAAGGCATAGGAAACCATGCAAAATCTCTTACAACTTTCTAGTGTGGGTTTTGTAAGTCATTATTACCCATCTGGATTTAACCCCACGTACCCTAAGGTAATTGAAGCCTTAGGTAAAATCACATATTGTTTAATAAATAATTATTAAACTTAAATATCAAGCTATTGGCTTGGGATGTGGTAGGATATAATAAGGATTGTAATGAATATAAGGGGTATGTGCAAGTTAATAGAGTGGACCAAAAACAACATGAAAAGTTTACATAAAAATACATTTTTGTAGTGTATTTTGATTCTATATTGTTGTGACATTGTTGGATGTTGATGTTTTAGAAAAAATGTTCATCTTTTCCAAAACAAATTAATGATGACCTTCTAATACATCCCAATATCAATTTTTGTGAAAGAAATTATAATAATTCAACAAATTTCACGTTTGGGGGCCTTCATAAATTTCTTTCAATTTTGGTGTCCTTGAACATACCCCAAATATTGATACTATCTAGAAAAATCCCCCAAACCCTTATTTTGAATTGCTCAATATGACATTTATGAATTTTGAGCATTAATAAATGGATTCATCATTTACAAATTATAATCATGCTGAGTCCATTTACAAGTTCATCATTCATTGTTACAACAAAGTTTATGCACATTAAAATTCCCCCACTCGATGTAAATTGTTTTTTTTAAACAATTAAAAGATTGCACCTAACTAAATTAAATAAAAATCATATATTTAAATCCCTTTTCATAAAATTCAAAAAAACATTTAACTTGAGACATATTATAATTCACAAAGGTGTTACAAAGATGTTGGTCCATTCTAGCTTGTACATACCTTAGCGAGACACGTAAATAATATAAAGTAGATAATAGGTGGGTAAGTTATAGGTAAATGTAGTGAAATATTCACATCTACTTGTTTAGTTACAACTTATTTAGCTATAGCGTAGCCACCTATCTTGATTCATATTTATAATTATGTGTTGACATAATATGATATAAAATTAATATCATATCAATATTATAATGCATGAAATTCAAAATGAATGTGTGCTTATATTTTTTGTTATGACAATATTTTTTTGTCATGTGAAATGTTAGCCACATAGTTAATGCCTTGATTTATCATCATGGAGGTGAGGGGTTCAATTATCTCTTGTGACACCTTGTTCATGCCTTAAGTCTTACAAACAACCAACATGCCAATGCTTACATTTCACATCCTTAGTAATTATAATTTATAAATAAATAATTTAAAATAATAATAATTTGATTTATGTCATTTATGAGTTAGTATCAACTAGCACTTATGCTAGTTTTTAATTTAAAAAAAAAAGAAGCTTCATTATCTAGCAATTGTCATTTTTAATCAAAATATACTAGGGGAAGGAGGCCTCCACACATGGTTACACCTACATTTTACATCCTTAGTAATTATGTTTCTTTAATAAATAATTTTGAATGGTAATTATTTAATTTATGTTATTTATGAATCAACATCAATTAGCACATGCTATTTTAAAAAATAAAAAATAGACTAGCCACATCAATTATCAGATTTTATTTTTTAATCAAGATCGATATGATAGGTCTTCACATAATTAGCCACTCAATTGTGTCTGATATGACTAAGACGCTAGTAAATGTTGTTTGAAACAACTGGTCTTTTTTAATTGTATAATCATCTTGTCTGGATGCATTTTCTTATTAAAGTTCAATAAAAAAATAAGAATTTGTAGGAGGGCTTTTGAATGGCATTGGGATCTTGTCGCCTTATTAGGAGATGCCCTTTTTTTGGATATTGCACCAATTGCAATTGTATGTCCAATATCTTATATATAATTACAACAGTGTGTGTGTGCGTGCGTCCGTCCGACGACGGTTCCGCGCTTTAATTTCGCTGGCGGAACCATCCCGGACAGTCGGACAGTTCCGCGTTCTGGGAGCGTTTTCTGTGGTGGAAGGGGGGGGGGGGAGGGCAGGGGGGGTGAAGGCAGGGCAGGGGAGGGCGGGGTCGGGCAAGGCCGGGCAGAGGGCAAGGGGCAGGGCAGGTCCGGGCAGAGGGCGGGGGCCGGGCAGGTCCGGGCAGAGGGCAGGGGGGCAGAGGGCAGGGCAGGGTGGGCGCAGGGGCACCCACGGGGGACTTCACAGTGGCCTTCGGCCACGGGCACCGACTAGTGGGAATGTGATATGTCTTGGGGTTCCCGAAGGGTTAAAAGGTGTCCTGGTTCTAGCTAGTGTGCTTCAAGGACTTAGGAGCTGTCTTGGACCTATTGTCATAATATTTTGGGCTTGGACAGTCAGTAGCTAGGATCCTTTTCCATTAGGGTGCTGTGATCACTGCTACAGACAGTGTGCCCTGATCACGGCAACCTAGTGGAAAGCCATTGACATAGGGCCTTGTTTATAGCTCCATGGATGGTTGCTTTCCATCGGAGAGCTGCAAGTGTGTTCAAAATATGTAATAATCATGTCAGGTAGAAAGCCATTGACAGAGGGCCTTGTTTCTAGCTCCATGGATGGTTGCTTTCCATTGGCGAGCTTCAAGTGTGTTCAAAATATGTAATAATCATGTTAGGAACTCTGGGAATGCATGCGCTTATGAAAGAAAGGACAGATGTCACTGTATGGTGGGAGTCGCAGTTTGACTCACAGCTCTTAGAGTTCTTGTAATTGATCAATGCTTGATTAGTAGGACAGTGAGATGAATGTGAGCACAAATAGTTGAGAAAACATAATGGAAGGCTGCTGTGATCACAATAGCCTAATGAAAAGATGTCCTTTTCAAAGAAGTGCTTTGCTTGGTTTATGACTAGATTAGGCTTGTAGAGAGCCATTTCATTATGCTAAATTAAGTCTTTGTGATGCAGTTTTTTATGTTAACATCTGCTCAATGTACATGCTCGTGAGCTTTTTAGAGGCAGTTAACTCCTATTTCTACTTTTTGTTTTCTGACCTGCCGTGCGTAATGTGCGGACCTTTGTGTTTTGATGAGTTTTTCTTTTCCCTCCTGGATGCAGGATTCATGGGTGTCCATGCTTATTTATGTCTCCTAGGAGTTGTAGTTTGATTGTCCAAACAAGCTGAACAAGGACTGATTTGAAGCAGACAAAAAGAATTTTCCAAATCAAGTTTTGAATGATTGGATCGTTTTTTTCCCTCTTACTTCGCAGATGCTGTGAGGTTGATAGGTAGGCAGTATACTGATGCATTAGTTCCGAGCAACATCAAGCTATGGCCTTTCAAGGTTATAGCAGGGACAGGTGATAAACCAATGATTTGTGTCCAGCACAAAAGAGAAGAGAAGAGATTTGCTACTGATTAAATCTCAACAATGGTTCTTATCAAGATGAAGGAGATTGCAGAAGTTTACCTTGGCTCTACCATCAAAAATGCTGTCATCACTGGTGCCCACATATTCCAATGACTCCCAAAGACAAGCTACAAAGGATGCTGGAGTCATTGCAGGCTTGAATGTAATGTGAATCATCAATGAGCTGACAGCAGCTGCCATAACTTAAAATCTTGACAAGAAAGCAACTAGTGTGGGGGAGAAAAATGTCTTGATATTTGACCTCGGTGGTGGAACATTTGATGTCTCCCTGCTTAAGTACCATTGAAGAAGGCATTTTCAAAGTCAAGGCTACTGCAAGTGATACACATCCAGGAGGTGAAGATTTTGAGAACTGGATGGTGAACCACTTTGCTCAAGAGTTCAAGAGGAAGTACAAGAAGGACATCACAGGAAACTAGGGAGCTCTCCAAAGACTCAGAAGTGCAGCAGACAGAGCAGACCACCATCGAAATTGATTCCTTGTATGAAAGTGTAGACTTCTACACAACCATTACTTGTTCTAGATTTGAGGAGATGAACGTGGACATGTTCAGGAAGTGCATGGAGGCTGTGGAGAAGTGCCTATGGGATGCAAAGATGAATAAAACCTCCATCCATGATGTTGTGTCAGTAGGTGGATCTACATGAATCCCGAAGTGCAGCAGCTACTTCAAGATTTTTCCAATGGGATGGATACTTTGCAAAAGCATCAATCCTGATGAAGCTGTTGCTTAGAGGACTGCAGTATAAGATGCCATTTGCAGTGGTGAAGGAAATGAAAAAGTGCAGGATCTTTTGCTTCTTGATGTAACTCCCTTGTCTCTTGGTCTTGTGATAGCTGGTGGAGTGATGATCCAGGTGTACAAGGGGGAGCAAACATGTACTTGGGACCAAGACCTTCTTGGCAAATTTGAGCTCTTTTGGATTCCTCCAGTCCCCCCAAGGAGTTCCACAGATCACTGCATGTTTTGACATTTTGCAAATGGCATTCTGAATGTCTCTGCAGAAGACAAGACCACTGGCCAGAAGAGCAAAATCACCATCACATTATAAGGGAAGGTTGAGCAAAGATGAGATCAAGAAGATGGTTCGGGAAGCAGAGAAGTACAAGAGCAAGGATGAGGAGCACAGGAAAAATATTTGAGTCTAAAAAAGTTATGCATACAGCATGCAAAATACCATCAAGGATGAAAAATTCCAGGAAATCTAAATTCAGCTGATGTAAGAAGATTAAAGATGCAATTGAGGCTACAATTGAGTGGTCAGATCAAAACCAGTTGGCCAAGAGTGATGAGTTTGATGATAAACTGAACGAGCTGGAGAGTACTTACAACCCCACCATTGGCCGCATGTATCAAGGTGGAGCTGGTGGAGCTCCTCCATCATATGGAGCTGATGATGATGAGATGCCTTCAAGCAGTGGTGATGCTGGACCTAAGATTGAGGAAATTGATTAGAGTATCCTCTAATGTATTTCTCAGCAATTCTATGCTTGAGAAGAAATTCCAGGTAATTGTTCAGTGACTGGTTGTGGGATAATCGGTTCATGTAAATGTAATATCTATCTAATCAACTAAGAAAAGATTTGATCACTCTATGGATGCCTTGAATGACATCTTATCCTTTCAAATCATGTGCAAAGTGAAATGTGATACATGAGTGTGTTGGTGTGTAACCAGCCACATTTGTAGAATTGATTTTCCCCTTTGTTTCTTTCACTTACCTGCCTCGTTCTGGCTCTGTTTATCCATTCTTCCCCTGCTTTGTTCTCTCTTTACTACTTTATTCTCCTCTCCACTGCTTTGACATATCTGCTTTATTGTGTGTCTCTATTATGTAGTCTCCCCTCTGCTTCTTCAACCTGCCTGCTTTGTTCTGTCACTTGCTTATTCACTTCTTTGCTTGTTGCTTTGCCAGTGTCCCTCTGCTTCAAGGTGGGACACTAGCATCAAGAATTCCCAAATAGTTGATCAGAAACATTAAAAATTCCACTCTGGAGAAGACAAATTCTCATGCTAAATTGAACACCAGACTTGGGCTGGCAAGGTTGTATACCTTACCTGTGAGCTGAAAATCCCTGAGTAGGGTAATGCCTTGACAGTAGAGTGTTACGCTGCAATAATAACAAGTCAGCTCCCTACAGTGGTGTCTTACACATTGCAAAGCACCTCCAGATGCGTGTAAGCTGCCTCTGTAAGCTGTCTCACACAGGGCAAATCCCACCATTTAAGGTGACTTGCAACTACACTAACACATTAGCATAGGGTAAAGCCTGAGGCTCTAGGCTTTACCAAGCATAAAGAACTCCTCCAATGTATACATTGATACTTGGTGGCTACCAGTATATACACAGGAAAAAAATGGGGTGCGTTTCAAAAAGTACTGGAATGCCTGCTCTGATGGGTGTTGCCTTTTTTAAACAGCCCCCAAACTATGGAGGAGGAAAAAAAACATGGGTAACATTCTCGCCAATTACACTAAAAAAAATGGGACCATGTCTTTATGCATTGCATGCCTAATGTGTGTAAGGAGAGTAGAATATATGCCTACTAGTGCTCCCATTTGCTAGAGGCATTGAAATTAGAAGATTTTGAGGTTTTCATTGATAAAATTCTATTGTTGTTTGCATCAATTTGCTTGATCATAAGATAACTACAACATGCATATTGTAGTAAAAATTTGAGCCTTTTGGAACATCACTTTAATTGCCAAAACCCCATGTTGTGGAGAACCTGTCAAAGCAACGCTGGGCTAAGCATTTGATACGTAGAATTATTATGAGTCAAGCTCACCCTTGCTTCGGGATCTCATGCATTATGAAATTTCCTTCATGAATTAGACATGTATAGCATTAGCATAGCATGCATGATCTTGATGAAGCTCAGCCTTGAAATTGCAGAAAGAAATGGGCGCTGCATCTCTTCAGAATTTGTGCACACATTTCAGCGCTCCCATTTCTTTATGTGGGTGAAAGGTCTGAAAATAGACCCTTTTTAATTTTCAAGTCATTCCCTTGACCTACCAGCCAAGGGCCAGGATCTCAAAATTTCAGACCATTCTCCTCTTTCTTCAGCACAGCAAACACTTTTGTGTCCTGCCCCAAAGCTAACCATGGTGATTAGCTATGTACTAATCATCTAGACATAAAGATAGGTGTTTGTTTTGTGATCACACCTGAACCCTCCCAAACGATGGGGGTCCCTTGTTGCCTGTTTGGTACCATTAGAAAGCCCTTGACAAGATGGAGTGCACATTTGTCATTTCACAATTTTCAAACCAACAAAGCAAAAGCTATTCACCCATGAATCTCAGTGCCTTTTTGGCAATTTTGTGTCATAGCCAAAGTGACAATGATCCATAAAAAGACTTAGCCAAATTTGGTTACAAACTAAATATGAAAGTAAATCTTTATAACATCCTTGTATATGTTTTGACTACCTACTTGAACCAACTATAAAAATCTGGTGTTTTTTCTTAAATTTTGGTCAAATTTTGGCTATTGAAAATTTCGAAAAGCACGTGATTTTAGCACTTTCAATATTTTAATATAGGGTACATGAGGTCGTAAAAATGATTCCATAACATGTATGGTGTCTGAATCTCTGTCATATCCTTCAATTCTCACAGTAACAACAGAAGCTTCTATAAATTTCTTCTGAAGGCATTCTTTTCCCTTCTGCCTTCCAGTAGCTCTCTCTCATGGAGGTTGACATGATTGTAGAGAAGAAAACATCTCTCAAAGAATGTGAGAAGAAAAGACTACCAAGAAAAAAATAGTCCTTCCAAGGTGCATGATTAGGCATTTTTGGCAACAAATTAATACCATCCTGGGAACACCACAAATCCTAAGCAAGACAACCTTGCAATTAGTTGAATTGGAAAAATATATTCCACATCTATCTCCAATTCAATTGAAGTTAAACTAAATATCTCCAATAATCTATCTCCTAAGCATATTCCTATTAAGTTGAAAGTAAATTTATATTCCATTTAAAACTAATAATTTCCAATCTTTTCTCCTGTTAAATTTGTGAATGGAGGACTTATGTAAACTAAAATTTTGATTCAAAACAATTTAAAGTAAAACTAACTTTTGTTTTAGGACTCAAAGTAAGTTCAACTAAATTTTGAATTAAACAAAATTTCATTAAACAAAACACAGTACCTAATTTTCTTTTTAGGACTCATGTTAAGTTGAACTCAATTTGAGTTAACCTAAATTTTGATTTAACAAATTAGAGTAAAACTAACTTATTTGTTCTTAGGACCCATGTTAAGTTAAACTAAATTTGAATTAAATGGAATTTTTATGTTTAAAAATTAAAGCAAGACTAAAATATTTATTTGAAGATACATGTTAATTGCAACTGAATTTTGAAATAAACAAAAAAATTATTTTAAATTTAGAGAAACTAAGTTTTATTTTAGGACCTATGTTAAGTTAAACTAATTTTGAATTAAATGGATTCAATTTTGATTAAACAAATTGAGGTCAAACTAAAATTGTATTTTAAGACCCATGATAATTGTAACCAAATTTTGAAATAAACTAAACTCTAGTGTTAGAATGATGTCACTAAATTTGGTCACTAGGTAATCTAAAAGTCTAGTTTCTAGTTAGGGTTAAATTGGTCATCTGGGCAAGGTCTCAGGTTTACATACACTCAGAAGTGCTTGATGTGTGGTTTCCAAATCCCTTGCAAAGTACCAAACTGCAAACCAGAAGACGAGATTTGCATAAAACAAAAACTCGTAGATGAGCATTGATGACACCCAAGTGGGCTTCGCAGCTGTCGCAGGTGAGTATTTGGGAACTCCGTAAGCATCATACGACAAAAGCTTCTTGCGATCTTCTGATTTGAAGTGCGAAGTTGGGAATGCGAGGAAGATGATGGGTACCAACATGTGTGCACACACTGTGATATGAAACAATGTCAATCCCAAAACGATCAAAACGCTTCGACATTCCTTGTACTTGATTGCATCATGGATTCTGTAGATCAACGTTGCTGTGACTACAACCACGTAAATCATGTGTGCCTTGACATGCTTGAATCTGCCTTCTGATGTTTGCTCTTTCTTCGCCTCCAATACTGCTCTGTCAATGTTGCCTGTGGACCTGAATCAGCACAATTTTTATTTTTTAGGATTTTTTTGTTTGTAGCCAAAGTGGCTATCATCCATCCATAGGATGATGTAGAAAAAAGCAGCAATAGTCCATAGAAAGATTTAGCCAAATCTAGCTATAAACCACATATGAAGTTAAAAATCCTGATTCATCCTTCTCTATGTTTAGGCTATACACTGAAAATCAAGTATTATACAAGTCTTGTGATTTTTACTATTCTTTCACTTCACTTCTGGCAATTAAAAACCTCCGAAAAACTCACTTAGTTTTTAAATTTTTGCTTCAATTTTGCAATTTTGCTCAATTCGTGATCATCCATAAGTACATTTAGCCAAATTTGGCAAGATTAAAAATTAAGAAAGTAGAAAAATCTGAAGCACCTTTTCATAGTGTAGGAAATTGTGGTGATTTTTGAAAATAATAATAATTATTTATATTTATATGTTTTGCAAAAAAAATTCCTCCAAAACAGAGAATTTGCAACAAAATCTTCTTTTTGCAAAAAACTTTTTTTTGGTTTTTGTAAAATGGTGAAAACTGACCGCCAAAACAATTATAGTCACTGACCTGAAGGTGAAAGTAGTGTTCCAATCGAAGAATGTTTTGATCATCATTCGGAAGAAGTAAGGAGTCATCCACCAAAAGAAGGAGTCTTCACGGTTTCGCGTTTGGATGGATTGCGTCATGTCAGCCCAAAGTAAAATCCAGGCGAGACGTTGGGCGAGGAGGGCGATTGCCAAGTAGGACATGAGCTGACGGTTTTCATCCAAACTTCCGACGGTTAGGTTGAGGGCGAAAGCGAGAGCGGCGTACAAGACGGCCAAGAGCAGCACATTAGTGATACTCATGAAATAGAAAGCGGTGTGCCAAAAGACGAGCACTTTCTGGACCCAATTGAAACGCGTCAATGGGCCGAAAAGTATGACAGGCCATGTTGCAATTTGATGAATAGCACCGTTGGCCCACCGGATACGTTGCTTCAAAAAGCCTTCAAAAGTCCAAGGGACAAGACCGATTTGCAAAACCTCGTGTACGTACACAGATGTGTATCCTTTGGATAAAAGAATGAAGGACGTATTGGTATCTTCAGTGATGGAATGCGACTGGAATCCGCCGATGGAATCCAAGTGTTTACGGCGGAATACGGCGCCCGTGCCCACGCAATTGGCGGTATCGATGGCGTCTCTACGCACAAGCATCTTCTCGTAAAAGAAAAGCCCGGAATCTGATAAGGGGTCGCCCGGAGGGATGTTGTAGAAAGATTGGGGGATTTGCGTGTAAGCCACATTCGGGGACTTCACCAAGTATGGGAGACTTCGACGCAGGAAAGTTGGATGCAGAATCATGTCGGCATCCACGATGACGATGTACTCGCTCTCACTGTGTTCCAGTCCGTAGTTCAAGTTCCCGCATTTGAAATGGTGAGGGACTCCTGGTAGCTTGGTGCGACGGAGGTAGCGTAACTGCTTCCCGTAACCGGACTCCGATTGTAAGGCTTCAACGGCGGCTTTCAGCTCGTCTTGCCCCCCGTCGTCCAGTACCAGAATACGAAAGCGGTCCGCCGGATAGTCCATGGCTAATCCCGCGCGAACTGCCTCCAGCGGGATCTCTGGAGGCTCCTTGCTACAAGGGAAGAGGAAGTCCACGGTTGGACAGTTACTGGGGTCATCGATATTTAGTAGGGCGCTCTTGGGACGGCGGCTGGGTGGTATGACACTGTCAATGGCACTCAAAATGGAGCAAAACCAGTACACCAATTCGCAAGCCAGGAGCACAAATAGCCAAGGAGAGGTTACTGTCTGAGGTAGCTCTTTGTAGTAGAGCCATAGCTTGAAACTCAGATACTTCGTGCTTGCAATCACGTTGACGATCACGAAGAAGCACGTGAGAAGGTGCAAACTCATCTTCACAAAGTACGGTAACTTCTCCTCCCGATAATTTGACGCCTTGAAGAACCCGAAACCTCCTTCTGACATGTCATCGTTCTTCTTGACTGCAGCTGCTGCATGAGCAGCCGCACCATTGCCATGACTCAAGGGTAGCAATTCTTCACCATCCTTGGAATCGTCAATTAGCTCATAACGACCAGCTCTCTGCAGCCACCCCATTGCTAGCTAAAAATATTCGACCACAACAGAAACCCGCTCCCCACCCCCTCCCCCCCCAAAAAAAACACTCCGCTCGAGAGAGCTATACCGCACCCGAATTACACGCTTTAGGATCCAAAATCCACACAATCTGCAACAGATGGACACCGTCTCCTTCCTTCCCTCACAGCTAATTATTTTTCATCACAGAATCGATAGACCTCCGAACAGAGATTGACAAGCAACTGCTAGCTAGCACTCGTTTCGGTACTGACCACCCACATCAGTACAATATTCCTGACCTCAAGGAAAAAACAATTCCGAATTCCTGAAGATCACAGCAGCTATAAGCTCATTGCATCAGCTTCTCCAAGCAAATTTAAACGACTGCTACTAGTACAGTTTTCTTCTCAGTGGCACACTGTGAGTTTTAATGCACTCCACAACGACTTCACCTAAATTCCCCCACACCACTACTGATCTCCTCTCAAGAAATTCAGCTACAAACTTTTTCTACTACTGTGGGTGTGACTGATTGTGGATCCGACTGACTATAAATTTGCAATCAGTTTTGTAGACTTTCAAGCTCCAATGGCAACAAGGTACCTGCTGCTGCACCAGCTACCTCCAATTCATTCCCAGAACTTGCTAGTCTCTATGGACGTAGGTAACTGAATTTAGAGTTTTACACCCCCAAAAACCCAAAAAAAAAAAAAACAAAACAGAAGCATCTTTGATGTTGAATGGACAGCACCAGCAACAGCAGACAGCACCAGCAACAGCAAACAATATGACTTTGCAAAAAGAGAACGACTCAACCATACATTTCTGACTCGCTAGTACACAAAATTGGACATACTTTGACAAAGAACTAAAAAGTAAGAAGTGCAATGTTAGAATATTTCAAATATATGATTACACTGCAAAAGAGCCTATGACACTGCCAACTGAGAAAGCCTGGAAAATCTCAGTGATTTTTTTTCTTCAGACCCCCCATTGTCCCAAAGGGGGGGGCCGAAAAAAAAAAAGTCTTTTTGCCCTCAAAAAACATTGCCCCCGTATACCAGTTCCTATTACTCATCACTGGACTTAAAAGAAACCCCAACCTTGCTGGAGATGGAGAAACGGTTGTTGAAAGTTTGTTAAAAAACCTTCTTTGTTGAAGCACAACTCAGCCAGCCACACATATATTTGAAAATGGGGTTTACTATTTTGGGTACTTAGGTAGCATGAAGAGAGATGTGCAGGTGTATGCACCCCAAACTCATAAGGATGCACAAATTATAAAACTGAATATTAATTATTTATTTATTCACTTCAACACTCATTTCATGAGGTGGGTGATCTGGACTGATACTTGTTTGTAATTAAACTACTGAAATTGAAGTTCATCATCCATTCATACTCTTCATGTGTGCAGGTGCTCAAGCGTCAACAAAAATGGGCCCACAAGTTAGTTAGTTACAACCAAAGGCATGAGCTACAACCAAAATAGCTCGTGCACTATTAGTGATACCATACAGCTGTTTGTCTTACAAGTAGGTACTATTAAAATGCTCATGAGATGCACATCATTGCACACAAAAACTAGTGATATACAAAGGATACCTAGTCACTACATTTGCCAGTCCTTCTTCTTCAAGGGTGGGAGTTGTTAGTGGTTAATGGAATGGCCCACTTGTCCAAAACTCATTGAGTTGGTGCCCAAAACGTCATTTTGTGTCAGATTTATGCTGAGATTCTCATCCCCCCATTATCCATTTAGGCCTAAATTTGGCACCTTATTTGTTGCCTAACTTCAATTGGTGGACACATTATTAGGTGGATCCCAATGAAAGTCCAAAGTTAAGGTCCCTAGGCCTAAAGTTTAGCCTCGGAATGAGTGACCTCCCAATCCGCCACTTCCATTAGGAATTTGGGGCGAAGATCTTACCAATTAATTGTCTTCATTGAGTTGGTGGCTGAAAATATAATTTTTTTTAAAGGATCCACTATGACTTGGCCTGCTCATCTCAAACATTTTTTGATTTGTTTTCATGCATTAAAACATTTAGCTGGTTGTATAGAATCTCGTGAGTTTTTTTCCAGGTGAATTGTCACCATATTAGGACAGCTACTATTACAGAGGGAAAAAAATCAGAATTTGTTTTTTTCACGAGAAAGCAATTGAGTGACTATGATCGGCCAGAATGCTTGGGGTTGACAACATGGAATCGCAAGTTGAAACCCTAAACCCTATATGAACATCACCAAACTACATGTATGAAAGGCATTAGTGTCACCATATTGCCACATATGGGACATCCAAATGGCTCATTTGCAAAAAACTCTAAATCTTTCTTATCACAAGTTTCACATAGTGTGTGTAGGATGTCACCATCACAAAGTGGTCCTCATCAATTGACCTGCTCTTGCAATGCAATGTTACCACACAATTGTAGAAGTCTTTTTGTACTTGTCAAAGTTGGTCTTTTAAGGTAATTGTAAGTCATGCACTTGATGTTTTCCAATGCAAGCCTTCAAATGACAATCAATCAAGATTTAAGGGATTTCATAATCAAATCAATCAAAATCAAACCTTAAACCCCAAACTTTAAACCATTAAACCTTTTCATGCTAGGGAGTTGAGAGTTAGCATTCAAGCTTAGATGAACATCTCCCACCTCTCAAAGGAAGTACTATTTGTTTGCTTTATGTTTGTTGTTTTCGTTGTGTGCATTGAAGTCTCAAGGCTTTCTTCCAATTCATTGTCATGTGCGGAGTTTAGACAATTCGTCATAAGGCTTTAGTTTTGTGTGGGCATTGGAATGGTTTGCATAGGCTTTGAATGTGTGATAATTTTGCTTGTCATTAATCGATTCTAATGTGTTGCAATGGTTATTTCATAGAATCCATGGCATTCACAACACAATTTGCTAGAATTTTTATGTTAGTTCTTCATGAATGTCAGATGAATGATACATTTCTTTTGTAAAATCTTGTTATTTTTTAATGATTTTCAATCAATCCAATTGATTATCAATCCAATTGATTTTCAATCAACAATTGTAAGAGGGAAGTATTTATGAATTACAACCTTGAAAGATAACATTTTGCAACCCTCCATGAATTTCTTATTGTTGTTTAAGTCCGAGTTGTATTTTATAAATGAATTCATTTATGACTCTTCATATTGTGTCTTTGCATGCATTTCTTTGAAATGTGCATTGTTTTAAAATTTTATTAGACTTGACTAATGTCAATTCTATTTTTTAAGTTCCAAAAATCTTTCATCCTTATGAATCAAGTCCAACACTTTTGCATGCAAGGTAAGTTGGCAGTCAAGTAAAAGTGTCAATTTGTGTCAAATATGTGTGCAAGTATATATTTGTGTTAAATTACGGGTGTTGATATGTCTATAATCGAATTTGAACATTTGTCAAAAGTCAATGTGCACTATGCATTAATTATGTGCATTAATCCTTAGGCTCTTTCCATCAATTTCAAATTTGTGTGCCCATTACACTGATCTTTTTATGTCAATCTTAAATATGTGTGCACCAAATTGTTTTGCATCAAATTGATATGCATCGATTGTGTGCATTAAGTCTATTTACAATTCTATGGCAATTGAATTTTGTGCCAAGTTTGTTTGCATCAAATTTGTTTACAATAATTTGTTTAGGTAAGTCTATCTAGATCCATCAATCTATGATGTGGTCAAATCTATGTTGTAAGTTGAGTCTATGTGCATTGTGAATCGAGTTTGTTTGTATGATTGCACTATGAGCTTGTATGTTTATTGTTGTGAGTTTGTTTATGTCTAGAATCAAGGTTGTCCCACACTTTATTATCAAATCGAATATTTTACAATGTCATTAAGACTTTCACAAAGTTACAAGTTCAAGTTTTTTTTCCAATAGGAACCTTATTATGGGTGGTCCTCTTATCATACCAAATCTTAATGTGATATTTTCATTTTGTGGACCTCTTCCATTTTCCCCTCACCTTTTTCTCCCTTCAATTATAATGCTTCAAATGTAAATCTAAAACATGATGAACATGTAATGTCCTTAAATGAACCTTCTCCCATCCTTAAATTAGATTCTTTCACTATCCCATCCAAGAAAAAAAATCAAGAAATGGAATTGTGATGCATTTAAAAAACTCAAAACTCTTAGGCTACAAATTAAACTACCACGGGAAAATTGGATCTAATGTCAAATGGTAACTTACATATTATCAAGTGTATGAATTGTAGTGAGGTGGCAAGGAAAGATAAATTGTTTATTTTAAGTGGGATTCTCTTTATAAGCATGCATGTACAAAAAAGTTAACAAAAATATTGAAAGTAATGTTAAAAAAAGGGGATCATTGGTATTATTCCAAAGTTTGCAAGCATGTTAAAAACCAAAATCTATTTAATTTTCACAACCATGAAAGTGTTGTTGCCCAAGTTGCAAATGGAATAGTAAGAAAGGAAGTGAGGAAGCTTGTGCAATTTGCCACAATCTTGCATTTGTTGCAACAAGGACATCCCATGTTACAATATGAAGTAATGAAGCCTTTGTTTGAATTCATAACAATTCCAAAAAATAACAAAAAATAATAGATTGATAACTATAACTAAACAATGACAAAATTTGTGCATCAAAAGGTGATGAAGACAACCATGGTAGAAATGGGCACTACTTGTTAAATGGCTTTTAGTTGTGATGAAGTTTTTACAATGGATAACCAATCTTGGTTGTATATCCGCTTGTCGCAACCTTAGCCTTAGGCTCACAACCAAGGCAAGGGCTTGCAAAAGTGCGGGCCAAGAAGAAGCCCTAGAGTCACATCTGATGCTCCTAGGAATGTAAAAGTGTGTGAAGGAATGAACCTTCACACTCCAAAGTGAGCTCCCACTTTGGGAATTGGAGTCCCGATGGATTCCCAAACCTTCATAAAGCAATTGTAAGGGTCAAAACACCATTGGATTGAGGCGTTCCTTATATCATTAAAAATATCTTAGAACATAGATGTTTGAAATGGGCTCACATGACCCATTTGGACATTTCAAACACAAGTTATGGCCAAAAGAAAGGCCAAGAGTCAAGTTGGCTGATGCACTCCCAACTCCTTGAGGGATTCAAATGTGAATCCCAAACAGAAAACAATGGAAGAATAGGGAATCGGGGCACACTCCCTAGTTCACAACACTTTGAGGGGTAGAGCGACGTGTTAGAGCTCCAAGATGGGACTAGGAAGAGTTCACAAACTTCATTCACTCACACAGGCCTACACAAAACCCACACAAGGTGGTTAGTGTGTAGTTGGAGCATTTTTGGTGCTAGGATGAACCATGGGCAACACGGACACACAATACTCACCACAGCTTGGACTTGGGGGAAGCCACCACCTTCCCCCTTATAGTATACTTTGCACCTTTCCATGGAGCTCACATCCAAATGGTTTTTTTTGTCTTGGGACTCCCATGACTTTGGGGCGCCATAACTTCGCGTGCAGACCTCAGATTGAAATGAGGTCTAAAACAAAGTTGTAGCCCTCATTGTGATCTTTGCAAGGGTATATCACACGCCATCTTCATGCATGGAAATCGGGTCGATTCCTAACTTTTAGTGGTCAGGAGTCAAACTATCAATTTGACTCTCGGCCCTTCTTTTAACTATAACTTGTGTTTTAGATTTCCAAATGAGCAATGAAAGCCCATTTTAAGAATTTAAGTTCCAAGAGCTTTCCAATGATATAAAGAATGCCACAATCCGTTGAGTTTTGACCCCTGTATTGCTATCTAAAGTTTCAGGAGTCCACCGGGACTCCATCTCCCAAAGTGGGAGTTGCCTTGGCAGTGTGAAGGTTCACTCCCTCACACTTTCCTACACTCCCAGGAGTATTTGATGTGACTCCCGGGCTTTCTCTTGGCCCGCACCCTTGCAACCCCTTTGCCTTAGTCACAAACCCAAAGCTAGGGTTATGACATTAACAATTTGACTCCCAACCACTAAAAGTCGGGAATTGCCTCGATTTCCTTGGGTGCAGGTGGCATGCCACATATTGTTAGAAATCTTTTGAAAAGGGATAAAGCTTTGTTTTAGACCTCATATCAATTCGAAGTCTACACACAAAGTTATGGGCCCCCAAAGTCATGAAAGTTCCAGTTGTGGGAATTTCGACATTCCCACTTGGGAGTCCCAAGACAAAATGACATTTGGGTGCTAGTCCCATGGCCAAGCACAAAGTATATTATAAAGGGAAAGGTGGTGGCTTCCCCCAAATCCAGGCTATGGTGAGTCTTGTGAATCCGTGTTTGCCCATGGCTCATCCGTGCACCAAAATGCTCCAACTACGCATTAACCAACTTGTTGTTTGGTTTGTGCAGGTTCGTGTGAGTAATTGATGTTTGTCCCTCTTCCTAGTCCCCATCCCGGAGCTCTAACACGCCCTTCTACCCCCAAAGTGTTGAGAACCAAGGAATGTGCCCCAGCTCCTTACTCTTTCGTTGTTTTCGCCTCAAACTCACATTGGAGTCTATCAAGGAGCTTAGGAGCTACTATGTAATGCAAAATTGGGTAAGGATTCTGATTCTTATATCTTTGGATTGGGTGGTTGACATATAAGGATTGATAAATGGACCAAAGTGCTTATGGAGGCTTTGATCGTAGGTGGTGGTTTCTAATGAGACCCAATTGCTAAGAAATTAATATGTTTTGGGGAAAATGGCATTACAAAACATATCCATCATAGTTATGTTTTCCATTTTATAATGGTCCATAAATGGTCCATCGCACTAATTAGGCAATGCAAACCTTGTCAAAATTGCCTCTAATGAATCATCTAGAAAATTTGTTGCAAACATTACACTCCTACTTTGCCCATTCACCTAAAAGGTGTTTGAATTTCATAAAACTTGAAAAGTTCATGTGCACAAGGGGAAACAAGATTCTTCAAAATGTGTAAACAAGATGGATATGAATGTTCAACCTTATAAAAAATATGATTGCACAATATAAAACTTAGTTGGTGTGAATTTTACTAACACATATGTTTACAATATTCTCACTTGTTTAAGTGTTCCTTGGGAATGTAAGGGTTTTTTAAAATTATCATGGAGTTTCATTGGTTTCAAACTATAAAAAGCTTAAAAGTATCCATGGTCATGCTTTATTTTTTATCACTTGGGTTGTTTTGCTTTCAAATTTTATTAAGTTAATTAGTTTGGTTGTTAGTTACTTGATAGATTTTTAACATCATTGTTTAGATTTTCAAATCGAAGATTATACCTTTAAAGTTTTCTAGATCTTGGAATTTAGTCGAATAGAAAAATCTTTTACATCCAAGAAGTATTTGAACTTATTACAATTTTTAGGAAATTCCAATGTATAATAGAATTACAACAAGGATGAACAAAATATGAATTAGTAATGTAAAATTTAATAAAATAATTCATAGTTTCAATAAGCAAGGATGATCTTGTGAGAATTTCAACACGTTCAAGTCTTTAGAAATAGAAGTAATCTTGGTTGACATAACAAGAATGATGGGGTGACAATCAAGGAACATGGGATTTTGTGATGAACAAACTGTTATTCAATTTATTGATAAGCCTACAAAAAAACAAGTGCATGTTCCACCTTAGAATGTGATGCAATGAAAATTATAATTATAAGAATTCAATCATGTGATGGATGGTTTGGATGAGGTGTTTAGACCTATGGTTGGAAAGTAATTGATTGATAAGACCACATAGCCAATGAAAATGACCAATTCTTATAATTGAACACCATGCCAAGACTATAGTTTCATCACCTTCACAAATATCTTCATAGAAGATTTTATGATCATCATTGATGGTCAATTGACTTTAACCAAAACCACTAAGAAATGAGCATTAGGGGGCCAATCATTGGTACCAAGCTTGTGGTCATTCAAATTGTGGAAACATTAGTTTCAATCGAGGATGCATATGTTCACGTATGCATCTTCTTCTTCATGGGGTCATTGAACCATGCATCACAAATTTAGCATCTCAAGACTTAATAATTAAAATTGTGCAAAATTTGTTCATTAATAATTCTTACATTTCATGCACTAATATCGTGCATTGAAAACACATTCAAAAACATGAATTTATAGGAAGATGCAAAATTTGTATGACATTTGTTCATTCATAGGTTTGTATTTCATGCATCAACATTTTTATCCATGTGTCAAATGTGTTTTCAAATGCATGATATTCATGTGTAAAATGTATGAACATATGATTGAACAAGCTTTGCACAATTTTCCTCATTCATTCATTGCATATTAAATTTGTGATGTGGTCAAACCCTAAAACAACTTAGGACATTCATCATCCATTAGTGCAACTTTTTATCCTTGTGAAACAAATGCATTATTTGTCTTAAAATTAATGTGAAATGCAAAGATGTGTATCACTTAAACTCAGATGAAAACCAATGCAAATCAAATTGTCGAATGTGAAATTTTATAATGTAATGGATACAAAATAAACCTTGAAAATAAATAACTTGCATGTAAAAGGATGATCACATGAAAAAAAAAATTAATTTAAATTAAATGGTGTGTAAGGAAGGATGGAATCCAATGGTGGAGGATGGTGAGAAAAGTTGGATGTTTCTCTTTCACCTTCCATTGGCCACCAAGCTCCAAAACTTCCTTACCTTCCTTCTTCCTTTCTTCTTGAAAAGGCTTTCTAATCTTTTTTTTTTTTTTTTTTGCATTTTTTTAAAAACTTAAATCTTGAACAACTTTCTCATCATTTAAATTCTTGTAAGGAAAAAGAAGGATTAGTTATTAGAAGATGAAGAGAAGGATGAAAAATATTGATAGGTGCCAATTTTTCTTTTACATGGTTTTGATGTTGTAGAATTTCAAGTTGTAAGGATTTTAGTTAGTTTTGAAAACAATTTGTAAAAATATTTTCAAGTTTTGAAAGGCAAAAACATGGTTAAGTGGCTCAAAAATGGCGTTTGAAAGTCCATAATCTAACAGTAACAATTTTTTTTTGCAGTTTTAATAATTTTCAAACTGTAAATCCTATAATTATCCCCTATGTTTTTAATCACAAATGTTAATAAACCAACCTACGAATATCCTTAAGCATGTGATTGATCAAAAAATTCCATGCAAAAGATTAAAATTTTTAATGTGAAATGAATTCTCAAGGATCACAATTTACAACAATCACGTCATTTAAAACTTTTAAGAATTAAAAATATATATAGTAGGAAAGTTTCAATGCATTTTTCATTAATAATTTTTTTATTTGATGATATTTTACTCTTTAATTCTATTTTGACATTACTTTGACCTATTTCTTGAATCCACATTTTTCATTTTTTCTATGTGCAAACGTAGTGTTGTCATTTCAAAAGTCCATTGTAAGTCCATAATCTTTTTAACATTCATCCAAAAAATTTACGATGATTCCCACTAAAGGCCATGACAACATGAATAATTAAAAAAATAACAATGTTGATTTTGAATATGGCTTTAAATTTTACATTTGTATGTAATTTAAATAAATTACGTAATTTAGATAAATTACAAGTGTGGTAGTCCAAATTATCCACCTATTCATGTTTTCACCCCAAAGTATATATTATTTATAATTGAAATGAAACATGTGAAAATTGTGTGTTTAGGGGCTTGAATGTAAGTGCAAACAAGATATTTTGTAGATATGTGTTACCTTATTTTCTACTTGAAAACACAAAAAAAAAAAAAAAGAAATCAAACTTCTAACCTGCATCTAGCATTTCAAAACAAATGATTTTTTTTTCCATGGGCATCTCTAGTCTCCTTCTAGCTTTCAAATAACATTTGTCTCATATCATTTGGACTTTAAAAAAGTATCCCCAAAATTATCCCCTATTTTTTAGGGGTTGGGGATGATTTTAATTATGAAAACAAAATTGATTAACCAAAAATATATATATTAGAATGTTCACCACATCAATATTGAGGTGATTGACAAGAAAGACAAATACTTGAAAAAACATTTCACCTACTTTCAAGTATTTGAACTTTATTTTTCAAATTGCCACAAATTTTTAATCCAATTCAAGTATTTGTAAATAGTTTTAAAGAAACATGATTATAACAATTTAGCTTTTGAAGTCCATGCAAACAAGAATTAAGAAATAATGTACCCAAATTTTTTATCCCCATGAGATCATCTACTTGTTAGTTCTTTTATTTAGGGATCCCAATATTTTATTGCTTACACTACTTTTTATGTAGACTTTACCATGCTTCCACCCAATTATTTTTCAACAAGCCTACATATGTTGGATTTAAATAATAAACGTGTGATGTGATGATGTTTTATGTGTATGGGGCTCCATTGTCAAAGTAAAATATTTGGTCAAACCATTTCAAAACCTTTTTAAGTAGGTGACAAATTAACATAATATTATGATATTTTGGAAGTTAAAACATTTGATCTTTATTTATTGAACAAAAATAAATTCAAATCATTTGGAGGAATTAAATAGGAATGGCATCCATTTGAATGAAATAGGGTTTACCTTGCACTTCTATTTTCCAATGTGCCCCATTAATTATTTCTTCAATTCCTTATACTTCAATCCTTTCAATTCACTAAAATACTAATAAAATTTAGATGTTCAAACTAGTTATGATTTGGATGTCCATGCATGTTTAATGATTCTTTCAATAATATGAAACCATTTACTATATGAACAAGTAAACGACCAATATGTTGAAAACAATTTATTTAACTTGTTTTCAACTACAAACACAACTTAACATGTAAGATTTAGATTTGCAACTTTAAGACCACTGGTATTATATGTATTTAAGTGTATTCACCTTTAGAACCAAGAGTTGAAGGTTGCAAAAAATATATCACAATTGGTGAAAATGGCTTTAGACAACCTTATTAACCAACAAGCCAAGTTAAATTATGAAATTTTGTGTGACCTCTAGATTTTGCTTGGACTTGATTGCAACTTGCCACTATTAAAAAAATTGAATGCTTTCATTAAATTTGCATAATGAAAGATGTTTTTGTATGTGACCTAATGTGAGTTGTTAAAGTATGTCAAAGTGACATATACAAGATGTATTGTGATTAGACTTCTAGCTTCATAATAAATAATTTTGGGCCCTGAAATCACTATTAGAATTGAAACATGAGAATATCTAGATGTGATGAATACTTGAGTTGAATTATGGAGTTCAACATTTAGCCCTTAAAATAAATGGTCAACATTTTTGGGCAATGCATCAAGATTTGAAGATTGGCCTTTCATCATATGTGACATACAATGTTGTGAAGGCTACTTAATAATATTATGGGTTTAGAAACAAAAGACAATAGGAGCAAAAAGTGAAATAAACTTTTACAATTTTATAGTGAAAACAATCACTAGTAGAAAACTCTAAAAGTGGCAATACAAATAAAATACCAATTTTTTATGTAAACTTGATGTAGATTATACTTGATAAAAATTGCGACATTTGAACATTCACACTTCAAAATTATTAAGCAAATACAACTTTGAAATGAAACAAAAATGATGTAGTGGAAAGAATCAAAAAATTTAAAAGACTTATATTTCTCTCCACCAAATGTACAAAAAAAAAGAACCCCCAAGCATAATTGAACCTATAACTAAACAAAAAAAATAACACTAAAAAGTCCATTGAGTTAAAAACAATAAATGCCCAAAATTCCTTTAAACCCGACATAACTAAATTTTATCTATAGATTTAATAGTTCTAACTAAAATTCTTATCATTAGAGTTTTGGTATTAGACATAAGAAAATAATTTTGGTACTAAAAATCAATAACAAAAGAAAATTGGTAATAGAAAATATAGTAATCAAATCATGTACTAAATTTCTTGTACTAACTTTCATGTATTAATTTGTTTGGCCTCTAATAGATGTATCATTGTTTGCTGAGTCATTAATGAAAAACCAATGCAAAGGTAACACCCCAAAACTTTTTCATTATGTCCTTCATTTCCAATTCTTTTTCTAAAGCTTTGATTTATTTCTTTCATGTTCATGCAAGAACATGATTTGTGTGTGGTTTGGTAAGTGCTTGAGAAAATTTGATTTAGGAATTGGAAATTAAGTTTCTAACCCATAGTTTCATAGATGTTCTTGGGATTGGGTATCTCCAATAATAGCTATAGCTAGATAATGATGTGTCTTTTGCTAATCTCCTTAAGGTTTTTAAAACAACTTTTTGCTAAAGCAAAACCCACAAGGTGGATGCAAAAAATGTTATGTTACAAGAGTTCTTGAATGTTCATGATCTTGACTATTAGTAGGGCATGTTCAAGCTCGCAATGAAATTAAATGCAACAACATGCATGGCACCCCCATTTGACATTTATCCTTTAACCATATTGTGGCACCTTGTGAAAATATTTGAGATATTACCCTTAGTTTCCTTAAGCATATGGAATTTGTTAAATTAGTTATGGTGTAAATAATAGCCAACATGGAGGATGAGATATGATTTTCACCTTTGGATTTTATGTAGTCATAGTTGTGCAATAAGCTCACTACCCATTTGCCAATTGTTGTACGCATGTTTGCATAACAATCTATACTTTGCAAAATTTCTCATATGTGGAATGTATTAAACAGCACATCATTGCTATTGTTATGACGATCAGGCTACAATGTGCTTTGTGGAGTTGTTGGCCATGTTTTTACAAAAGTAGGATTTTTTTTAGTTGTGTTTTTCTACTTGTTGAACTCAAAGGCTATTTTACAAGCCAAACACCTTTGTCTCCATAATATTGGCATGTTATGCCCACTCCCATAGTCCAATTGCAATGGTTTCTTTTTGCATGAATTTTTAAAGTTGTAATTGTATGCTAACTTGATTGATTTTGTAAGTCACTTGTGCTAAAAAGGCCAAATTAAGGGGTTTAATTCCCCCAAAAGTACTTTTTTTTGTTAGTTTTGTTAAAATAATAAAAAAATTGTTTGTGTTTTTTATTGAAATATTTTGCATTCTATCATCATATGAATTCCATAACGATTAATTTTCTAGGTCAATTTTGTTTATTTACCTTTTAATGCATTCAAATGGTTGTTCATCAATTGAAAATTTTACAATTTGCCCCACATAATTGTCACATTTGGACAAGAATATTTCACACCTCGCCATAAAAATGCCAAATTCTATTGAAGAATAACCCAAAAACTCTAAGTTCGTTTCAATGATATTTTCACCCTTAGATTTTGAGGAGGGGCCATAAAATTCATCTTAAAAGAATTTAAGTGGCAACCACAGTGAAATAAGGAATTTGCTACTGAGGTCAAATAGAAGAACTTCTACACCAGCTTGCTTTTAGCCAGACCAGCACCACATGCACTTCAGAGGTGGCCTTGTAAAACACGAACGGGTATGAGACCGAAACTATGTAATTTTGTTACATAGCTATGGAGATCTATGTTATAGGTTGCACATCTATTCTCTCATTCTCCTTTTGTCTATACATAGAGCCTCATCATTATCCTTCTTCACACAATCAACTCCAACACATTTGTCTATACACAAAGGTAGTTAGCCTTACATCCTCCTACCATAACCTCACACAATTAACACCCAAAACATGAGTCTATGCGTTGGTGGTGAGCTTCAACATCCCTCAACCAAGAACTACACACTATCACACTCAAAACAATCAAAACCAAAACTTCCATCAAAACCTTGTATTCAAGTCCTAATTCTTTACAAAGGGAGGAGGTGTGTCTTAAGGTCACAAAACACCTCTTTATATACTAACTCAAAGGAAACTACTCAAGAAATTACCTATCCCATAAAATAATCACAAGATAATTAATCACATGTCTACCCATGTGATTCCACATTAAAATAACCACAAGATAAGTAATCACATGTCTACCCATGTGATTCCACATTAAAATAACCACAAGATAAGTAATCACATGTATACCCATGTGATTCCACATTAAAAGATAATTACCCATGTGATCCCACATAAAATAATCACAAGATAATTAATCACATGTGCACATGACTTTTTCCTATGTGAAAGTCAATGACCAAATTCACTTTAAGGAATTTTATCACTTATTCCTTTAAATAATTACCTAGTTAATTTTGTATTTACTTTGAGTTACACATGGAGTTACAGCCTCACTGACTCCTAAATAAAATAAAATAAAATAAATACTGGTAGATGGAGATACAACATTTTAGATATATGTGAGAGATGGAAATTTAAATATTTTTCAATTTTATTTTGGGGGTTGTTGCATGGGGGGGGCTTCTTGAGAGCTTTCAATTGGTCTACTGACTAAAGTTTCACATAGATTTGTGTGCAATTTTGATCAAACAAGTACATTCATGGGGGCCTCTAGTTGGAAAGTTAGTTACACCGACTCCTACATTGGGGATTGTACATCATAGACTGCACCAATAAGGATTGTGAGAGTCATAAGTGTGTACCAAGAGGCTAACTCTCAAAACTCTTCTTTCATGAGTTAATAACCCAAGAGTTTCAACATTGAGATCCCTCCTTTCGATGTTTCTACCCAGGATCAAAACATCTAAGAAACTGACACGATTGGAAACAAGGGCTTAGGCTTTAAAGGTTAAAGGCTTGTCAAAAGATGCTAATCTTATAAGCCTTATTTCTTAAAAACAAATGAATACATATGAAAAAATTACATATTTTGCAAAAGCTATATACTTTTCAAGCCAAAAAAATGTTTGCTAATAATAACATTTTCTCAATAGGGGTGCATTGAGGTGGTTTGGTAGTGTTTACAACTATGCTGAATGAGTTATTGAATATTGAACAATTTTATCAAGCAAAATCCAGAAAAATTAAAACTAAATATTTTGGAGAAATTGGGGTGAGCCCTTGGTACTAGAAGAACCTAGAAAGCCCTTGACAAGTGCGATTTATTGGAGGTGATTTCATAATTTTTAGACCTAGATGAAGGTGGGGGAGAAGATATTGAATTTAAAGTAATTTTTTTGATTGGAAATTAATTTAAGGTTTTTTTTTTCTCAAACAATTGAGCACTATCATCAATTTTTGAGATATTAAATCTGAGCAACGCCCCCCCCTGCCCCTACCTAGGAGTGTAGGAACATGGAGATTTTTTACCCAAAAAAGTTCGATTTTGGGCATTTTTTTAAGAGTAAGAGAATATTGGGCAGAAATTTTCTTTTGAAAGAAATTCGCCACAAAACATTTTTAAAAAAAATTAATTTATAAATTAAAAAATCTTCCTCCACGTGTTTATTGATGGGCACCCCACGTGAACTCCCTGGTGTAAAGCAAAAGGTGCACTCCCACTTGTAGCCAGGTAAAGGGAAAATTACAGCTGTTGTGCAGGGCACGTTCTGTAGAGGAATTCAAAGGGTGGGACCCTTTGGAAAAGCCAAATACCCATTTCATACCCGCCAGGTATCACAAGAAAAAACAATGGGAAAAATCATTTTCTGCCCATGCTTGACTGAGGGTGTCCTCAAAAGAATCGCCCAAGCCTCCTCAGGCGGGTCTCACGTATTATTTTGGGATAGCTCCAGAGTCCACTCCTTGGGCTTACTTAGGCCTACACTAAGTTACAAGGTCTCTCACTCAAGAAGGTGAAGGTACCACCAGTGTAGGTGCTTGTTCGTTCACCTTGGGCCCGCCCAAGTCACACTAGATCGCATACTTTGCTTGAAAACCTTCATATGGATGGGCCATGATTACACATACCAATAATGATTGATATATTTTTTTCATTTTTCATCTATGAATTGTGATTATGCTATCCAACACAAACAATTATTGACTCTTATTATTTCTCTTCCTTGGCATAAGGGTCTTATTAGATGTTAAAATAAAACATTCAATGACCAACTAATGGATGGATCTAGTTTTGCGTATATGTTCACATCCCTATTGTATCCTCATGACAACTAAAATTGGAGGACACTTTAGCTCCCCCCAGCCTAGGAATCCAAATTAACTATTTTTCCTATTTGTTGGATGCTTTGTCTTCTTTTGTTGTTTATGTTTTTTTTTGTCGGTGTGGATTGTCCCAACCTCTCTAAATCATTTGAGTTCCCCCCCCCCTTCCCCCCCCATATTTCAATACTTGAAACAAGGAAGGAGACACTAAGGTGTCAAATCCCCAGAAAATTATTAGATAGGAAATTCAAAAGGCTAGTCTTCATCAGTGTTGGGCCAGATCCAAGTTCTCTACAATCAAGTTGAACCTACTACCATCAACTTGGCATCAAGTTTGCTAACTAGACCATTCACTTTGTTTTATTAGGTCAGCATCACACTTCACCAGCTTGTCAAGTCCCCACTTTGCCAAGTTCACAAACCCTAAATTGTCAACTCTTGAAGTTCACATACATTTTGTCTAGTGAACTCTCTGAGTGTGCCATGAACTGCCCAAAACTGAAATTTTGTGAAGGGCTGCATGGCATTGTGGCACATTGTGGGTTAAAATTTGAACCTTTGTCATGATGTGCTGCCTCAACCATTCAAGTTATTTCTTACTTGCCCTGATATTGTGGGTCTCAACCACCCAGGATGCTTCAGATCGTGTTCTTGGTGTTGTTGGAAAGCTCTCGACAAGGATGGGTGCATGGGCTTGGTTCCATGTCATTTTTTGGACTTGGCGGTGCAAAAGTTCTTGAATATTGAATGATTTCTTCACTGAAAATTAAATTAAATTGTAGCTCAAACTTTTTAAGGAATTGGAATGTGCCTTTGGTGTTGTTGGAAAGATCTTGATGAGCAGGATTTAATGGAATTTATTCAGTAAGATTTGGATTCAGAATGTGGGAGATAATGATTCGTAAATGATATCTTCCACTGAAAATTCAAATAAATTCCTGAAAATCAGGTTTTGGAAGGAAAAATCAGTTGAGAACGTGGTAACACTTGGGTCAATGGCACATGCCACACTAGTATTAATTAGTATTGGGGGACATTTGTATCAGCATGTCAACCCAAGATTGTTAAGGCCCCAGAAACACTATCTCAAATAGCTTCCAAAACTTAACTTCCAAAGCATCGGCGCATGCACTTGAACGTGCGGTGTTGCATTGTTGTTGCACATCTTTTTCCTTTTATGGAGGAATATGACAAGTCCAAGTGTTGATATCCCCCTTGCCCCCCACACACCCGGTTTCCCCCATGAATACAACATACCCATACACTCTTTTTCCCCTTTATTGCTCCTTTTGGGTTTTGCCTCTTGGATGTATAGATGACTATCCTTAGCTTGTTTTATTGTATATGGGGCCTGCTCCCTTGGAATTTGTTCATGGTGCACAACATCTTTTTCACATATTCTCCACAGAAAGTTTTTCACAAAATATGGCAAACGTTTTGGTATATATGACTTTGTTTGTTGTGTTGACTTCAGGGGACTGGGGACCCCCAAAGTTCAATTATTTTTCTTTCTGTTATGGGCATCTTTAATTGGCCCATCACAAAAATAAATAAATAAAGTTAAGCTTTGGACAGTCCCAAAATAGATATGTTGGCATCTTTTCCTTTAGGCTCGTTATATATAGGTAGGTTACAAGATTAGAACTTAGGGCAAAGGATATGAGATAAAATGAGGAGATATTGAGAACATGTTAGGGAACACATTATGAACTTGAGGAACATGTTGAAATGCAGTGAGAATATCAGGGGAACATGTTGGGAACATCAAAAGTCCTACACCCTCATCCTCCCCCAAAAACTAAAAAAACCTGAGCCCCATGGGTGTATGCTGCCTCAGCTCATTGACAGCAAGGTTTTTTTTGGGCCTACCTTTGTTCTTTGCCATTTTTTTTGGCCTAGGCTAGTGGCATGGACTTGAACGATTACATATAGTAAAGGACATTGTGGTTGTTTTTCATGAAGCTTTTTTCATCATGTGACCCGTCCATCCATCCATTCGTCCCATCATCTATCCGTGGATGGCATCATACAGGGAAAAAAACCCTGGCAGAAATAAACAAATCCACCCCCTGCGCATGTTCGCTGTCTAAGAAAGGCATGCCCGGCCTGGGGGGGCACCCTCAAGATTTTGATATCAATATTAGCTGTATGTTGCTATCTCACGGGTCACAAGCAGTGCAAACATCAAGATTTTCAGCGGCCAGGGTCCTGATGAATACATGCGGAATGTGGTATAGAGAGGTTTTGAAAATGTTAATTTGTAGTTGTAATGTGTAATATGTATCGTCAAATACACACACACCTGTGCATTAGGCACGGGGTTCAAACTAGTGAGTGTATATGCCACATAAAATTCAATATGCTTACCTTTGGAAGTTTGTGAGGAACTTTTCAACAACAGCTACCTCTTTCAAATCAGAGTGTTTGTTTTTTTTATCATTTTACTGAGTCTATAACAGTGTTGGGCAGCTCTTAACTTTTATGATGAATGTCTAGGTCCAGCTTTGAAATACATATTGGAATTGTCTCAGTTTCAGTTTTGGTTTCACACCTTAACAAGGCATCACAAACATGCTAGCCTTGCCAATAGATAAGATGTTGTACATCTATCTATCTACTGTGTCCCCACTCTGAACACCAAAACAATCCGTTCCAATCTTAACAGTCTAAACACTTTTACCAAAGAAACCCATTTACTTAATGTGAAACCGGTTCTAATAGGATAAAACTTCCAAAAGTTGGATCCAATGCGATAGTCCTTGTCCTTGTAGAAGGAGGGCCCAACAAAATTAAGAATTGGGTTCTGGGTATGGTTCTTTGTAAAAGTAAATTCGTGTTATGTTGAACATGCCCCTCACTAAACATCACCTAGTAACCAAATGTCAACCTAGTGCAGACCAGTGATGGTGTCATCACACATGTGAATCAATGTTCAAAACGACCCTATGACCAAATGTTTGGTCTTGAGAATTGTGTTTGATTTTTTGGGATATTCAAATGGAATGATATTTTTGCGTTCAGTTATGGGTGTGGGAAAAAATTAATATTAAAAAATAACTTTTGTCATTATATCTAAATATGTTTGGTGATGGGAGAAGAAAAACATATTTTCAAGATAGCAAATAAGATAGAGAATATTTTAATCAAGTTTTGAACATTGATTATGGGTGTGTTTTGAGACAATTTTTTTAAAAATGAAAGTTATTTTTTCAAGGGCAATGTTTGGTTTAGGGGTGAGGTAGACACATGTTCGCTAAACAACACCAACAAATCTAAAGAAGGTGTTTAGTTATGGTGATTTTTTTGCCACATTAAAAGGCATGCAATTGCTCGTAAATAAACCTTAAACCCTAAAAAACAGTCATATTACCCTAATAGCAATCAAACAAGCACAAGAATTTGAGTTAAACATGATCACCTTACCATCCCACACATCAAATGTTTTCCAACCATTAAATGTATCTTATTTCAAATCATTTAAAACAACATTCAAAAAGGTCAAAGATGCAATCATATTTAGAAATAATCACATGGAATTAAATAAAATAACCCTAGCTAAATGGAAAGATCAAGCTTTAAGACAATCATTCACAAAAAAACTCAAGTTTGGATTCAAGACTACAAGTATATGACCTTCCAATCCCAAGGCAATAGATAGCGAGACTCAACCTTTAGAAATATACATTGTAGCAAAGATCAACAATCAAGGAAGTGCAAACAATTACACAACATATGAAGAAATTGATCATAATCAATATTGGGGGGCAAGAACCTACTATTGTAAAACTTTTGCATGTCATTGAAATGGTTCAACAAATAACAACTAAAGATTTACCTACCAACATGTCAAAAATGACTAACATTACTAAGTAGATATGCTTCGAAGCCCTACAAGGATTGAAGAGTAGTCAAAAGATATCAATGTTGTAAACCCAAATAAAGATAATCCAAATGTGTTGCAAAAAACTTAACTTCCTCCAAATCTAACCTAGGAATCCATGTGTTTGCACAACTTGTTTTCACTACTTCATTTATTTACAAGATAGGCAAAAGGAAAAGAACCATTAATGGATTATTCCCAATCACATGTTGTGACATTTGTTGAATACTTAAATATCCTGAAAAAAAACAATTGCAAAGGAAATCAAAGAAGGAAGGCAAAAGGAAAGAAAGGGAAGACAAGTGATTGAAGATAGTAGCAAATATAAAAACTACATCAAACAACTCAAAAAGTTGTTGAAAAACACATTAAAACACAATTTGTTGCAATGTAAATTCTAACAACCATAAGGGATGCGGGTGACAAATTTCACTAGAACTTTTAGTTGGGCTTGCGAATAGATCCATGCAAGTATAAGGGCATGAATATCAAATGCACAACATGGCCTTAACAAAAAGGCTAGATATTAGTTAAGCAATGTGCATGAAAGTGTCAAGTAACAAAATTGATGCCTTTTAATTATCAAATACATTGAAAACAAACCAAAAAAAAAAAAAAAAAACCTCAAGCAAAATAATAGATGGATGCAATTAGGAAAGTTACAAAAGACAAATCCATAGCAAGCAAGAGGAACACAAGATCATAGATGATCAAGAGGAACACCAAGACCACAACATCCAAAAGGAACACAAAACCACATGATAAGGAAGAACACTAGAACCATGACAATCAAGAGGGCAAAAGCTTATAGGACATAGGCAGTGAAACAATTAAAGTGTTCCAAACTTGGAAATGCACTTGACTCAAGACCACCGATGTAGTTAGTAACGAGAAGGTGAATGCAAGCTATGGTGGCTCACGTTTGGAATCATAATAGTAGTTTATGCAAGGTGCTTCACATTTAAATGTTTATGGTGAATAATTTAACTTTAATTATATTAAATGATGATTCATTCTAAATTAACAACTTCATTATGAAAACATTTGCACAATTATTTTTTAAAATAATGCATTCATTATCAATAGTGATTCTTGAAGTAAAAAATATGAACTAATCAATTGACTAAATTGTTAAGGATTCTAAAAATCATATTGAATTTCACTCCAAATTATTTATAGTGACTAAACATGGGTTGAAAAAATGAAATCATAAAGTTAAATGTGAAATTATTTTTTGTAAAACCTTAACCAAATTGTAGTTATGAACTTTTGAAACGTTAGAATTGGACCTTGTTTTCAAAAGTTTTTTGAAGTTAATTATTTTTTTGTTTGTCAAAATTTCTATGCCAATGGGCATATAATTTAAATATTTAAATATTTTTTTATTCTTGTGGACTTTATTGATTTTGTTTGTTGATTTTCAAAGTGATTTTGTCATTCTAGTTAACAACACATTTTTCAATATGGGTTTTCAACTAATTTTAAATGGTTTCATAAGTGAATGAAACCTTAGTGGTTAAAAATGACATTAATGAAATATTTAAAATTAAAAACCATATATCCATATGAATAATATATAAAAACTTGCTTGTGGCTATTGTGAATGTTGTATCCACTTAAAATGAACCACTAGATAGTGCATACACCCAAGAATGGAACACCTCATGCCTAAAAATTATAAGCTTATACAAGGGTTTGGTGAGCATGATGATCTCACATGCATTACCATTGATTTCCAAGCCCTCAATTAGACTACATTTCAACCATATATTTAAAAATGAATAACTATTTTGAAAACATTGGTCATTATTTTTTTTCATCCATCCCAATGATGAGACTAAGTAAAGTCCATTAATTAGCATATGATTGTTTGGTTTTAGGTGGCAAACTTTCATGGGCTAATTGAAGGGATCTTATTTTTCTCATTTTTGACCACCTAAACTTTAGAAGGGCATATCTTTCTCATATTTCACATGTTTTTAATGATTTAAAGAACTATAGATGCAACTTCTAATTTTTTACATTTTATTTTTAAATGTTATATAAAAGGGAGGTGGGTTGAGTGAGAAGGAGGTGACTAATACATGAAGTGTTCAATCACTGACCATATTTCCCTACCATTTTGAAAATCAAACCAAGTTTGAATTTTACTCTTATTAACTAGGCCTGAAATCAATAGTTAATTGTTGATTATTCACCAATCCCAAACCTTTTGAATTGTTCTTATTTCAATTCCACATATAAATGGAACCAAGAATCCAATTCCAAGCTTGGTTCTTCAAAAACTGGAATTTTCATTTCAATTTGGGTTTTGAAACTTAGTCCTTGTTGAAATCTAATTTTTATTTATCAAACCATGAACCAATAATTCTTACCCACTCAAGCAAATACCCATCAAACATTAGTTTACAAATGATGTAGGAGAATGCAAACTCAATTGATGAAATGAAAGTTGATGGAATGTTTTCAAAATAGATGCAAGATGAAACTTAATAAATGAAATTGATCAAAATGGATGCAAATAATTTTGATAAGTAGATGTGGTTTCAACATATGAACTTTAATGGAGAAATGTTCTAGAAATGGAGGGGCAAATGAAATGAAATAAACTAAATGTCCATGGATGAATGTGACCCCATTTCATGAACTAAAGATGAATGAATTATTGTCAAAGAAATTGATTATAATAAAATTGATCAATGCCATCAACTAGGTCAAATATATAAATTCATGCATGGTTATGCTTGAAATGATTTGTAATCTAGAAACATAGGGTAGAATTGCATGGATTAATTTCAGCTATTAAATTCAACCAATGCCAATCGCCCATAACTTCCATTTCATTTTGAATGACATTCAATCTCCATATCCCATAACAAAAAACATTAATGGAAGCTTATGTGATGGGCTCAAATTCATTTCAACAAAAGTCATCACATTAAATTTAGTTATTGCCATCCATTGTATGTTTCATGTGATGGGTTGCATTTAGGTTTCAAATTCATCTGATAAACGGAGGTTCATCCAAACTTGGGATCACATCCATTTTATTTTTCAAAGCACATTTAATCAAAATTTATTTCATGTATTTAAGTTTACCAATCCATTTTGTTCATTTTCTAAAGAAAAGTTTCATTTGTAAAATCTATCACTAGAAATACATTTATTAAAATATATTTCATGTGGATAAAAGCAAACGAAAATGGACTTTTATGGAAATCATAATGCTTGTTTTTCTAGGTTTGAAAAACATCATTGTATAATTTAAAAATGGAACATCAAAAATAATTTAAAAAAGATTCAAGATATTGAAACATTATCTCTTAATCCTTTCAACTTTGAAAATTACACCAAAACCATCAATATCCAATCAAAGGTAAACTTTTAAAATCAAATATCCTCAAAGTCCCCATCCACTTATGGACTTTTTCCTTATAACTAATTTATGAAAAGTATTCAAAATTTTGGGGCATGTTACTTCAAAGGGCTCTAGCACTAAAAGTCAAAATATTAAAAAGAAATCCTTTTTTATTCCATTTAAAGACCTTAGAATTTCCATATTTTATAATGTCCACAAATACCTACATAATTTTTATTTTTTTCAAGACTTGTTTATAGTAAATGTACTAAAAAGGGTTTAATAAGGTCATATAAGGAAAGAAATTGGAAGAAATGTTAACTTCACCATCATTTAAATGTTATAAGTTGAAGACCTAGTTTTGATTCAAAATACATAAGTTATGGACTTTTGGAATGAACTCTCAATTGTCCTTTTTGGATTGTAATGTCTTTTTACCCATGTGATTACAATCACTTCATCCATTGGATCTTATCCCACCATGTTCATCCACATATTTATTTTTTGTTAAAGAATTATGTTCATCCATTGACCTTCAATGGATTTTCATCTTTTCAGTTCACTTTCATCCATCAAAGTTCATTCCATTTATTCCACAACAATTGTTTTGATTGCTTTAACAATTTTGTTAATTCAATTTGAAAATATGATTGGGGCTAACATCAAGAAATCCTTGTCACATCATGGATCTTTTGGGTTTTATAACATTTTTTGGACATGCAATGATTCACTTGGGCTCCATGTTGTTACACACTACCAATGACAATCAATTGATGAAAAAAGATTAGTTGATTTTGTGAAACTTAAGTTCCATTGAAATGAAAATATTGAATGGCATTCAATGCACCTTGAATTGAATTGGATTCAAATTCTTAGGTTGAATTGAAATACATTTGATGTTCAATGCAAAACCAAAGTATGTTTATGTTTTCACATACATTTATATTGTAACATAAACATACTCATTTTGTAAAGGGCCACTTGATTTTCTTCATACAAACTTGTTGATAGTCAAGAACATTTGGGTGATAGGAAATTATAAGTCACACTTCAAAAAAAACATTCATTATTTTTTTTAAAAGTAGTTTGAAATTTTCATTAATACATTTTGAATTTTTAGTATGTCAAAAAAAAAAAAATTATTCCATAAAAATGGGGTACAACATAAATGATGTTGAGAGTAAAGTTGTAGTTTATAACAAAAGATGTTGAACCACGAAATAATGAACACATTGTAGTATGATTTGAAATTTTGATCACTTTAAATATGAAATAAGAAAATTTACCAGATTTTCGAAAATGAATATACATTCAACATTGATTAATACACCATTAAGAGGTATTATGCCAATGAGTAATATACTTAAAACAATTTGCTCAAAAAATAATTCCAAATTTCAATTGGTTATGTGAAAATTTGATTTTTGGATAAAAGGACCACTTACTACATTTATTAAGTAACAACTTTGATTCCTATGAGCTCATCCACATCATTCATAAACCCTAGATAAACAAAGCAAAAACAACTCTGGTTCCAAACCCATTAGAAAGATCAAATGGTCTTGCAGTTCCTCATTGGGTCTTGTCAAGGGCAACTCGTTTCAATTTCTTCTTGTTGTGTTCTCTTCTATGTATTTATTATGGTGGAGAACAGATAGCTAATTAAATGCTAGCTGAGTCCTTTGCCCAAAAACTTGGTTCAAATTCTAGAGAAAGGGAACTGACACTTCAAAAAACTACTGCATCGAATTATGAGCAATGTGTGATAAACAATGGCAACAATTACCCCTCGGACTAATGGTTTTCCAAGTTGCCAGTTCTTAACTGACTGTAATGAGAATCAACAGCCTAATTGGCTATTAGGTCTTGAGTTACATGCAATAACCTCCAACCTTTGTTTCATTAGTGAGCTACTCCTCAGCACAACCTACCAATGTCGGCTCTCATTTGCCCAATGATTTCATAACTAATCCTTTTGCTTCTTTGATGAAAAGAGGTAATGTAGATTCTCAATTCAGTTGGTTATGTCCAGTAACTGTCGGCCTCTCACCGGTTACCTAATCCAAAGCTGGTAGACAGAAAATTTCTACCCCGACCCTGGTTCTCTGGCAATTAAGTATACTTTCTTTTGGGAGAATCACAAATTGTTTACTTAAACCTTATAAATTCCTAACAAGGGGAAATAAAAGAAAAGAAATATATGTTACATCTTTACCCATTATAATACACAGCAGTAACAATAGCACCAAAACAAGGGGTTCTGTTTTTTCTTTTCAAGTATAAAGGGGCAAAATGAATCTGTCTCATGAAACCCAGAGAACATGGAGAATATAAAAAACAGAAAGTTTGCTCTGCACAATGGGTTAGGGTTACCTGGAGGATTAACACCAGACAACTTTGAAGCTCAATGGCATGCGAATCATCAGGTTCAACTCAATATCAGCAATTGCAGTGGTATGGTTGCTGGCAGGTCCCCTATTCAATGCTAATGTGGTGCCAGCAGTTTGGAAGTTCTTGAGTATCAGATTGATTTGGAACTCCTGCAGAGATGAAATCTGCAAGAGAGATCAAACAAGAACCAATATCACCAACTTGAATTCAATGTCATTTCATGCACCCACAGTATACAGATGTCTCTCTGCAAAGGAATTCCAGTGGCTCTTAAACAAGATGAAATCAAGCACCTCTCATTAAACAAAACTTGTAACAGTTACAATCAACAGTTCTATGGACAGCCACTCCCATCATCTAGACTTGGAAAATTCAAGTGAAAAAAATCTCAGCAAAAGGAAGGGATACATACCTCAGGGATGCAAGACTTAAATAGTAGGTCGCAAGGCCAGAGAGGAAGTGTCTCTCCTAAAAAAATTCCCATGCAAGACACACACCCATGTCCAAATTTGCCTGGTTGTGGAACAGCTTGGCAAGAAAGCAACAATCACCAAACACTCAAGGTTTGAAAGTACCAGATTGTATTGTATGTTACACTGCCAGGAGTGTCTTGTATTCACACTTGATAGATTGATGTTATAGTACACAGGGTTCTGAGCTACACCCTGAAAAAGTGAGCTCACTAAAAGTTCGTCACTTCTCAGCATTTGCTATCTTCTCACACCCTCCGAGCACAGAAGTGTTACTCAGCATTCTGGCTTTTTGGCTAAGCAATTTGGAGGGGAAGGGAGCCCACCAGACTTCATGTAGAGTGCTGGATTGCAGCAACCTGCATAAGTCTCCTAATGGGAAAAGCTCATTGATCAGCAGATCACCTTAGCTAAAAAACACAGCAGGGATCCCCAAGTAAAGGATCAAATATATACAATCAAAGTCTAGGTCTGTACATGGAGCATGTGTGTCATACATCACTTAAAGCAAAGATTTTCCAGTATGAGGTTTGATGGCTGGCAAGTTCTCCACTCTCAAGTGTTGAAGGTCGCCAGACTGCTTCTCTATGCAAGTGCATAATTCCTGGAAAGGTTTCTCTCTCCTCCCTTTGGTGATGAATCCAGAGGGTACGCTTGATGATGATGGAGCATGGACCACATCACATGCACATCCTCATAGCCACATGACAGCACATCGCCATAAAGCTTCCTCATGCCATTCCCTGCTCATAAACACAACAACAACAAACACATCAGTAAAGAAGATTACACATCCTTCATAAAAAACAAAAGGAAAACAAACAACATCCCCAGCTCTAAGTTTATGTAGAGCAGACAAATATATTCGCAGGGTCTCAGTATATGACCCTGAAAATATATTTCTCACATTCAAGTTTAGCTATTTACTTTTCTTCAAGCAACCATTAAACGAAAGCTGGGACTGCAAATAGGTGGAGACTACTAATAACAAAACCAGCTGAACCAATCATTTTGATTGGCCAATCAGAAACGGGGAGCAGCAGTCAGATCATATTTGTTATACTCTTCTCTGGCAGGTCTTAGGTATTGCTGTGCCTTTTACCAGCCTCAGCAAACTATGCAAAAATGTTGGGCCAAAAACATTTTGCTGAGCCAAACTGGCATGGTTTGACTTTTCTTCATCTAATTTTAATGTGCAGGGTCACAAACTGAGCACGGCTGGGGATGCTCTTACAGTACTTGATCTACAAAATCCAAGAACTTGTTGGACTCACAAGCAAGTCTGAAGAAGAATTGTACCATCTCTTTGACCCTAAAACAGTTTGTAGAAACCAAAATCTCTGAATCCAGGCATCTGTCCGTCTTGCATATCTTACAGGTCACACAACTATTCTAGTCCATTGTCTTTACCAAGGCTTTCAAGAACAAGAGGTGCACGCATGTAAAGAAGGTGCTCCACCAGAATTCGCTCGCGTTGCTACAATAGATTGCTCCATTGGCAATGGAAAGTTTTGGGGGAATACAGAAATTATAATATCCGGAATTATGCACGAGGCTTGAAAATATGCATCGTCTTCCGGGAAATGGTTCTTGTGCAAATAGATCTATGAGATTGCATGATAGGATAGAATTGCCGCACGAAGATTTGATAATATATTTGCAGGGATTCAGTCTTTCATCCACCTGGACAAGTCTATGCCTCCTTCCGCATCTCCGCAAAAGAAACGCAGAATTGCAATCAAGAAGGATCTTGATTTTCCGTAACATATTGTTATAATGAATGAACAATGAACCTCTCGGCCTACGTTGTTTTGAACAGAAAGAAAGCTCTGAAACTCGTTTTCTTCTTTACTTTTTGGACGAGGCAAATGGAGTCCTTTTATGACAGAAAACTATCAGGCGGATTTTCTCCCTACCCGCTCGATCCACATTCTCTGCAGTAGCTAGTTTTCAAAAAGAGCTACAGCAAACCAGAATAGAATTGATCCTGAGTAAAACTTACCACACTTCCGCTTGTTAGGATGCAATCTGATGACCACGACGTCCCACACTCGCCTGAATGGAATAGTCACCTTCCGCATCCAATCCGCCATATCTGTCTCCCCGCGAGAGCTCTAGTCCCCACAGGCTGCGCCTTCAATCGTCACAGATTTCTTCCCCCCAAAAAATACCACAGAAAAAAAAAAGCAAGCAAAAACAAAGAGAGCAACAGCTGGAGACGAAATCAAAGAAAGCAAGCCACCACAGAACCAGAGCACAATGCAAGAAGCTAACGACACAATGAGCCTATCTGAAATGGCCAGATTCTCCTCTTAGCTTACTATTACTGCTCCCTTCCCTCCGCCTGTGACAGGAAGCAAGCCTTATCCGCCTTCTTTTGAAGCTGGCTCTGTCCTCGCTAAATCTCGAGGAGGAGAGAGAGAGAGAGGCGAAGCAAGAGACGCGGAATCCGGTGCTGGGATGTCAGGTGGGGCAGGCGCGTTGCGTCGCGCAGGACAGGCGCCATCTCCAAGGGCCGCGATTGTGCAAACGAAGGACACCAATGGCCCTAATTATGGGAACACCAGCCCTTAAGGAACATGGGACCAAGCACATGTGAAAATTTTAAAGAACACTTATGGTGAACACACTTGGGAACAGATTTAGGAACGTGTATGGAGAACAAACATCATGTGAGGGGAACAATATCGCTAAACCCAATGAAAAAGAAAAGAAAAAGAAAATCAGTTTTTTTTAAAATCATTCAATTATAAGTGATTTTCTTTCTCTTTTTCAAAAGGACCAGGTTGAATGAAGCCTGGGGCATTGGTTATTGTTGGCCCTACCTAATAAGTTGGCTTTGGCAGTTTCCAAGACACTGGTTTGGATTGTTGTTGTGTGTGGTGATGGGCCACTTTTATTGCTCAATCTCTCTATTTTCTTTGGTGCCCCTCTAGAATAATAGCTGCTTATTATTTTGCTTATCCCCCCAACCTGTGGTAGAGCGGTTTCTATTGTCTCCCAACTTCAAATTGGTTTGCATTCCTTACAAGGGTATATCTTTGGGATAGGTTTTGTCCATGGGATCAAATTATGGCATCAATATGATACAAAAGAGTTCTAGTCTATTGGGTATAAAAAATCATACCACTAGCTGAACATTTTTAGTATTTCAAGAGGAACTGAGATACGTATACCCAATTGATACCTTGATACATTTCCCCTACACATTATAAGGAGAGATTAGCCATCATCTTTTGAATTAACAATATGCACCAAATGTGTTTTTACCAAGGGTTCCCACCGTCCCCTTGATGAATAGAACTCCCCACTTTTCTTCTTTGATGAATCCCAAACATTTGACCCATCATTTGACAATTGTTTCTTATCGTGCTTTGTCGTTCCAACAACCATGACAAGAAAACTTATTGTTTGTTGTACTCCACATTGGAATTGAATCAATGGGAAACTAACATACTTGGGTCTAATCTATAACGGATTATGGAATGTGTCGGGTACAACCCATTGTGCTACGTGAGTTGCATGCCCTTGCTTGGGCAAGCCAAAATTTCCTAATAGGCAGCAAAGCAAAACGGGCACAATGGTGTGTACTTGGTGTGCTCCATAACATAATAGTCTTCATGATTTGTACGATGAGCATGTGAATTTTGAACAATTTCATTGGTGAAGACATGTCTTTTGTGGCTTGTAAAGGGACTAAAACGAAGCGAAAAAGGCCATGCAAAAAACCACTATGTTTAAATCATCCATTAAAGACCATCATTCTATTGGGAAAGTATAACCCACCCTATTCCATTCCCCCAAATAAAAACCCCATGTGCTTAACAACAAAGGACATGCGACCTCCTAAAACAACAATTCACCACCAAATGTCAAACAAGACCTTGAACCACAAAGCAACACTATGATTAACACTACTAGACATCCAACAAGGGACAAGAAACCATGGACAACTACCTAATGGATGCCATTAACATACAATAAAGGTTTCGGCCAAAGATTACACATAGCATGTCATTAGCACCCAACTCAAATATTTCACCACGCAAAACTAAAATCTTCAAAAAAATCCTCTAAAAAAAACCCAAATCCTTCAATATATTATAACTCTATAACTAATCTCAAGTTTCAACACAAGCCAAAATATCATTCAAAAAAATCCTCACATCAAAATAGAACTAATACCTAGGGGCCAAAATCCCTTAAGCTATTATATTGTATAATGAATCTAAACACAATATCCTTGCCTTGGTAGGCAAGGCTAAAAAAAAATGTAATAAACGTATATAGTCAAACTAGTCACACAAAAGGCAAGTCCGAATCAGATCCTTCAAATTTGAAAGGGTGAGTTGACAGTAGTCCTTTTACCCTAATTAGGTTTTTATTGACACTTTTTCCCCCTTTTTTCTGATGTACAGAGAGCCCCAACTTCTTTACCAAACTGGAATGGGGGTGCTACCCCCATTCCAGCAGATCTTCACTTGCAAACAACACTTGAAATTTTCTTCAATATTAATAATATTCAAGCCTTTCTTGGTGCTTGCTCCCCCCAGAACCCATAAAGCTGTACTTGCCACTGATAATAATAAGCGGATTTTTTCACCCAAAAAAAATTAATAAAAAGAAGGCTGCAACTCTAATTTAAATATTTCAAACTTATATGTATTTTTATTTATTTATTATTATTATAATTGCAAGGTGCCACTGATAATCAGCAGATTTTGTTTATAAAAAAAAGAAGAAGGCTGCAAAGCCCCTCCTCCCCTCACCTCCCCCAAATTAGAATATTTCAGAATTTCTACAGTGCAGTATAAAGATATCAAGTATAATGATAATAATAATAATAATAAAACAAGTTTTTTAAAAATGGATGCAAAGGTCTCATCCCATCATTTGCAGGTGTGATAATGGCGCATGGAAACCATGTCCATTTGGATGATCCACTTGACTGACATCCAGTGGGAATGATGAATGCCAGCCCTTTTGACCAACCCCAAAGGCTGAGTCCATGAGTCCACAGTCCAGAGTCCAGTGGTCGGCCACAGTGAACCAGCCAGGCACCAGCGCACCATGAAGGAAGGATGAATGGTACGTGATCAGGAAACAGTTTTCTGTTACCTTCCAGTTCCCTAGCTAACCATGGTGGTTAACTCAGTTACTCCTTTTTTCCCCCCTACCTACCTACCTACCTACCTGCCTACCTACTAACAACCCACAAGCAGGTAGGTTTTTAGTAGGTAGGAAATAAAAACAGCCCTTAGCTAGTAGTATGTATAAACCATCTACTCACCTAAAAGTTGTCTATTTTCCTACCTAACTGCCTATATACGAGAGACCTATTTCCTACAGAATTGGTTACCAAGTTGAAACCAAATATTAACTCAGTCAATTGAAGTTCATCCACAACTGGTTAATAATGCACACCCACAACACCCCCACATTCACTCTGGAGTGGAAAGCTGAAGCTTTTTTACTCATTTGTTGCCTATGATTGATGAAAAGCCCTTTCTTTTTGGGGTTGTATAACAGAGGGCCAAAAGAAGTACTACTACTACTAGGCTAATAACTAACCTTCTTACTCATCATGGAGCTTCTTCTTCTTCTTCTTCTTCTTTCCCCCATACCCTGAAACAGCCTCCAAATCCAATTGCATTTGGACACATGGGAGAGAGAGCTAGAGACAACACAATTGCCTACCTTGCATGCTTTGTTTGTATGTATGTATGTATGTATGTAAGTAAGTAAGTTGGGACCCTAGAGAGAGAAGATGATTGCCTACTTTAGCCAGGAGGAGGACATTGGGGACCGACCTAATGTGGCAAATTTTGTAAATATAGAGGAAAGTTTGTTCTAATAATGCCTTACAAAGTTCATATGGGTCAGAGAGGAAAGTAGGAAAAATAAATAAATAAAGAATCATGTTATAAAATTAAGAATCATGTTCTATTTTGGCAACGTGTTGAAAGCTATTATCAACATATGGTGATTAAGGAGGGGAAATATTTTTTATTTTTTATTTTTCATTTTTTTCAAAACCTCAAAATTTATGCCTATTTTGGTGGATTTGGGTGGGGAGGAGGAGGGGGGGTCCCCAAGTGGGGAAAGCCCCCATAAAAGCTCTTTGTATTATTACCAAAGTCATATAAGTTTTTTTGTTTCATTTTGGAGATGAGAGCTCAATTATGCATCATTGACTATTGACTACTAGTGGGAACACTATTGTTGTGCAGCTTTGGCTTTGTGGGATTGTTTTGGTTTCACTGCACAATGCACAATCAGTTGTTCTTTCAACTTACAATAACTTTTGTAGTGGTGGAAGAGTTCTGCCATGTGAAAAATATGGGAAACAAAATTATTTCATGGCACAGACTCTGTTGGAATTTGGCAAGGTGCATCTGGTTCTATTTGGTGGTTGTTGTTTTTACCAAAGAGGTTATTTCCATGTGAACTTTTTGCCCAGAATTTGCTTCTGTAGTTTTGTCATGTTTTTTTTTAGAGTTTAGGGTTTTTTTTAGGTTTAAACCCTATGGAATCATCATTGGCTCCAATTGCTCAACCTCCTCCTCAATCACACCAGATGGGCTTGGGAATAGTTTTCTCCATTTTGCATTGTGTGTTAGGACAAGGGGATGGACCTTGAAGAGTGCATCAAACCATATAAAAAAGGCAATAATATGGTCAAACCAATGAATTTCAATTTTTTGGCCCAATGAAGTTGTGGAATCTCACAAAGTGCTTCACATAGGTACTATATCAACCCTTATGTTTCAAAAAAGGCACCTTCACCCTCCCTACCCCACCCCACTATACTATTGGTACCATTAGAGAGCCCTTGATGAGTAAGGTGCATCAAGGTGGTTTCATAATGCTTAGACTTATAATGCAAGAGTTCTTGAATATTGAACAATATGCAAGAGTTTTTGAATTTTTGTCCAAAAAAAATTCAAGAAAATCAAAACTAAACATTTTAGGGAAATCAGGGCAAGTTCTTTGGTATTGCTGGATAGCTTTTGATGGACCTAATCTCTTGGAGTTAATTCATAAGTTTTGGACCTAAGGTGGGGGAGATAATGAATTTTGAATAACTTTTGTCAATGAAAATTGATTTAAAACTTGAATTATTTTTTTCACAATTTGGACTCTATCATCATGTTTTTGTTCCCAATTTGAATGGTTACCTAACCTTGTTCACACTTGGGCTAATGGCACAAGTCACATTAATATGACTAATATGTCATAAGTAACATGAATTCCACTCATTTGCAAGCCATAATATTTTAATCATCTTAAGAAATTTGTTGTTTTAAGATTTGTTTCATGGTGCAAAGCTTGTGACACATTCTTAGATTGTCAAGTGGTTAATAATGAGGAATCTTGTCGATTTTTTGTTTTGTGTTAGAATGCAAATTCAAAGTGCATTCCCTATTTCTCAACAAGGAAGTGTGTGAGCTCTAAGATGAGATTAAGTAAAGTTCCTAAGTTGAATTGATAGCCATGTCAAATTACAAAAGTAAGAAGAAAATGCAGTTAATGTTGTTTAATACAAAATGGTGCACAAGCAAATCATGAATTAAGGCGACTCACAAGACTCCCCCCACAACCCACACTTGGGTTGAGTCACCACTTTCAAGGAAGGTTGTGTTAATGACATGACACATCATTGTTGCATCAACTATCACATTAATGTCCATCCAAAAATGTCAAATTGTCCATCTAGCTCAAAAGACACAAGCTAGCATTGGCACAATAAAAATAATTTGAAACAATTTGTAATGCTTTTGTTTACTCATATTCAATGAATGAATATTCAATGACCTTGTAAATTATGCACATTGAAGTATGAGCCAACAAATTTGAAACCATACATCACTTCCAACATGGACAATAAATATGCAACTTTAATAATTGTAATTTTGTAATTATTTCAAATTACATCCATTGTCCGAATTGCAACCAAATTTTAATCACAATCTAAACAATAAAAAATGGATATTTAAACTCTACAACTAGGTTTCCAAGCCCCCTATCCAACTTGCAACCAAATTTTGATCATAATCTAGATTTCAACCATCCTATCCAACCATTCTTATACAAGGTCACTCAGCATCCAACCTTTGACAAATTTAGTCACAGTTTGGACAAGGGTTACGAACACATGAAATAAGCCCATGTCCAATGTGTGACTACACTTTGGTGACAATCTGGACTATGACCACCCTATCCAACCCTTATTGCACAAAGCATTTCATGCTCCAATTCATAATTGAATTCAATTGTGAGTTGGATTGTGAACCCTTTATCTAGCCCTTTATCACACAAGGGTGTTCAATAGTCATGTTTCTATATTTGAATTTCTTTGTGGAAAATTTGATAAAATTTTGTGTATTTGATGTTTAATCCACAAGGAATTTTTTTATAAAAATTCTAGGCAAGATTGTTATTTTTCCTTCAACCTTGTAGAAATAATTGACACTTAACTACATTTTGAAACTCCAAAAAAACAATTTATTGTTCAACAAGCATATTTTCCTATCAAATATTATCAATAATCTGAAAGAAAATTTAGCAATTTTTGATAATTTTTTTCCAAGTGTATATTCAATAATTTTACTTTTATTTTTGGGGAAAAAATCATCAAATTTTCAATATCACAAAATTGGAAACAAACCCTAGTTCAAGCCCTATCAGTCATAAGTTGGAAAGGTTGTAAACTAAAGTTGCCCATGTTTAGCTTGTGACCAAACATGCGTAGCTTGGAACAAGGTAATGAATGCAGTGCAATAGAAGTCAAGTGAAGGAAGTTTTTTCCCAATGGCTTGTTGTTCACCATCCAATTTAAATAATCAACAAAAAAAAATTTAATGGAAAAAGGTAATCAAATTTTAACACATGTGCCAACTGCCTTCAAGGAAAGATAAAAAGGAAAAAAAATTGTGGGATCTTATAAGGGTGTCATTTTGCATCCCATATCTTCATTTTCTTCTTCAACATGTGATGATTGTGATCATGTGAGCAATCACCACCTTATATTTGGAAGAAAACAATGCATCATTAAAGGTTGATGAAGTCCAAATTCTTTGATTATTTTATAATTGTTGTCAAATTCATCGACTCAACCTCCTTGATGTTTATCATACCATTTATGCAATAAACCACAAGTCTGGCAAAACTTAACACCTCAAACCAAAATTGTAAATTTTATATTAGCTAGAAAAATCTAAACTTTTAAACTTTTGGTTATGTTAAGGTGTTAAGGACAATATGGTAAACTTGGAGATGAATGAATAGACCCAATGTCATTAGCATCTAAACTGAAGCTTTTTCCAAAGAAACAAGCAAAAGGCAAGAGGGCAAATAGGGATATTTTGGAAGATTGCAATAAATTGGCATTCTTAAGGGACAATAGGTTATAGTAGGCTAATAATGAATAACCAACAGTTACAAGTTATAATTTTTCATTATGAAAAAATAAGATGTTTTGCAACTAGGCTTATAATTGCGTTTTAAAAATGCAATGACCACTTGTAATTCAAAGCATTTTTATAGTGTGAGTGTGAGTGTTATTGGATAAGTTGCAAGAGTTGTAATGGACACAACTCATGTAACGACATTGCAATTACTATGCCATTACATTACAATTATATGCAACTACATAAACAACAATGCGTTATTGTGACAATGACATGCTAACAAATCATCAATGGACACATGGCAATTCTAAATTTATTTTGATATTTAACATTGTAGTCAATTTAATTTAGATCATCCAATTTAAAACTGACAAGATTTTGACACAAGACACTTAGGTCAATGGGTAGGTAAACATTACTATCTACATTTCCTACATTAGATAGATAGGTAATTAAGCATAGTTGGATAATTAGGTAAGTAGTAATTTGGGATAATCCTATTTTATTTTGGTTTTAACCTTTAATTACAAACTTTTTTAAAAAAAATATTCCACAATTTATTTTTATTTTTGATATTCATAATGCACTTAGTTACATATTTTACAAATTTGAAAGGTAGGACGAATAAGATGGGATCAAAAAATAGATGCAACTTATTAACAAGCATTACAAAATAAGCTAGTGAACAAACATTGAGGTTCAAATTCTAATTATCAAATGCAAAAGTTCTTTCTAAACCTTCATTTGGCACACCCACAACCATTTAGATTACTCCAAAAAACACTATATGAAAAATATATGGTTGTCAAAAGTAAGCATGGTCAATGTTTAGTCACCAACTTAATTCACACTTTAAGATTCAACACATTCATCTTTTTCATAACTTTTCTATGTTGTTCATTTACTTTTAATGCTTAAATAGTTAATGTATATCTTAATTTGGTGCACTTGTACCACTTTGAATTGTTAAAAACAAATAAAGAAAACGAAAAAAATATGAGGTTTAAAAATAAATGGTCATTTTATGAAAAAACCATTATGTGATTTTAACATGTCTTGTATTTTTTCTATTTTGTTCTTTCGCCTTTGGAGTTGAAAAGTTTTCCTCAACATTCCCATGATGCTTTGCATTGCACAAAATAGACAAGAAACAGAAAAACATTCAAAAAATTTCAGTTAATAGTTAATGATCAGTGATGGGCAATTCTACCCCAACATCCTTTATTTACTAGGTATACTAACTATTATAGTTCATAATAATTAATATGTTATGTTATTAATTATTATTTGGAATCTAGATACGAATGTATGTCAATAAAAATCAGAATTATATTATTATTAAATACTACCATAGGTTAGTTATTATTAACTTTCATAATGTAGCCTAGTTTTTAATAATAAAAATAAAAATAATTAATATAATTATATAATTATTTGTGTAACCATAGTTAATTATATGATAAGCTAATTATTATTGTTATTATTGTGACTAATAGTTGGGTACTTACACAAAGATCCAATATCGTAGTTGTCATATGTGACTATTGTGCAACTTGCTAACAAAATCGATCATGGTTGACCAAAATTATATATACAATGCATACATTCATACATTTAAGGTCCATCTTGGGACTAATATGATACTACAATAAAACTCCACAATTTTTTAATGTGGGCATTTTATTTTTTAATTATTCATATTTTCATGGGATAATTGATTGCATCATAGTTGTCATTGTTTCAAAATTCTAGTTGTAAGGTAATGAGGTTTTTGTGAACATAGTTTTTGACCACTTAGTTGGAGGGAAAGTTTCACATTTAATCCTTTTCCCATTTGATTTTGGATAATTCTACTTTCAGGGTGTGTGTGTTTTTTTCTAATTTTTTAAGTAATTTGGTTTCAAGAATAAAAAATGGCTATGGAGATTTGATTTAGTTCTCCAATTATGTATGAATTCAAATGTAGGAATGTAATGGTAATTGTAATACTTCAATACTATAATCTATATTTTTATAATTCATAATGTATTTCAAAAATAAAATAGATTTTGGCAATGCAATTTTAATATAGATTTTAAAATAGAGAGCTAGTATTTACTAGGCATGTGATGGATGGCAAAATGTAACGAACCCTTGGACTCATATTGTGACAAGTCAATATGTTGATTAGGGTCACATTGACAAATTTTGGCCAATGCATAACATAACAATTCATGTCAAAAACCATGCAACTCATTTCAAGAATTATTGAAAACAACATATGACATTGCAATTAATGAAAGTTAATTTAATTATTTGGGGGATGGTACTTTTAAACCCAACATGGTGCATTTATTTATGCCTAAATGGGTTATGGTAAGATGATTTTAGGCATTGATATGAATTGGACAACAATTCATAGGAGTTCATGAGCACAAAAACAACCAAACCTTTTGTGAACAATCATGAACTCATTTGAAACTTGCCTTGGCGATCCATTTAAAAGCCTTTAAATCCCAACTACCCCTAGAGGTGCCAATCCCCCTTAGCATATCTCTTGATGCAAATTGCCACAATGATGAAATTGATCTTGATTCAGATTTTCATGGCATGTTCCACGGTGGCGAAATGGAGATGCAAAATGTGGTGAACCGTGGATTCAATCATTTCATTTACAAGGTTCATTTCAACTTCGAAATTCCAAACAAATCACAAGTCGTAGAACTAAAGGTCATGGCAAAATGCATGGAATAACAAACTGAGTTGCAAGGACATTTGCACAATATGGAGTCAAGGGTTAACAAGGCCAAACATGAAGCTATTGAATTGTAGGAAAAGTTGAAACAATCGAAAGCCCTAATCTAGACCTTGGGTGGAACACAACTTGTGGGGTCTAGAAAAGGGATTTCCATATTCATAGGAGATGAACATCTTCAACATGAGCCTTACTTGAATCCAAACAAAAATTGAAAGGCATGTAGGTGATTTTAAAGGGCATGGAGATTCTATATTATAATTTGATGGTTGCATGCATTTTGGATACATCTAAGGAGGTGCAATTCAAATTGGAACTCATATGGATAGGTGTGGATTTTCAAGAGAATGAGATTTTCAAACACAAGTGTTGACATCATGGCCATAACTTGGATAATTGTTTCCTAAAGACTTACCCATACAAGGCAATGGGATCAATAGTACAAATTAACCTAACAATGTGCACTTAAATTGGGAATGCAAGTCAAGTCAATGCACATGAGCCATGGGCAATTTTTGGCCAACACCTCAAGTCTTCACATATGGTGCCTCAACCCCTATGGACTAAGGAGGGGAGCACATATTCCCATGTGTACCATCATCAATGCCTCATCCCATTCATGGTGCAAATTGTCCTAAAGACTTGTGATTTTCTTTTGGATTGGTTTCATGTCAATTCTTTGATATGCAAAAATATTTTTAGTTATGTCACATAAAGTTGGTGCTATTACAAATATGGTTTAATGATGGACAAAGCTACAACAATGATAAGGGGAAGAAGAACTTCAGTGATGGTAGGGAGGGACTTTATAGGGTAATAATGGTTTCCTATGGCAATGGGGCTTGTGATGATTGGATTCTTTTTTTTGGTTTCTGAACATTGCTAGCACCAACTTACATGTTCCTTTTTGGACCCAAAATCTAGAATTTCAGAAGATGTAAAGTTAACTTCAGTAATTCAGTTGGAGTTCACTCATAACTGGTTTTCAATGTATGGTGCATTGGTGGGTCATGCAAAGAAGTTTTGATTTAGGGATTTTACAAAAGTGAAAGGCACATTTTTGAGAAAGAAAGGTCCCTGAAATTGAAAAAGTTCTTATGTTGTGGAAGGAAAACCTTCCTTTGAACCTCTTGCTGGATTTGAGGGAGGGCTCAGTCAGCTGTGCCCAAGAATCCAAGAACAGGCTCAAAGGGATTCCTTGCCCTATATTTTTGTCTATGGGGATCTGTTCCAAATTAGTCATATGGCATTTTCATTGTTCATTCATATTAATTAAAAACTTCATTGTATACAAAATTATTGAGAGTAAAATGGAACCAACAGACATTCACCATAAGGGGAAAACACATGTGTATTTTGGATTTCAAAAATTATAATTTCCCAAAGATAAATGATCAAACTTTTTTCTTAAAAACATTAAAGCAATAACATGTAATTGCCACCCCAAAAAAAAAATTCCTTGGCACTCACCATTATGTGGCTTATTTGCTTTTTGAACAAGGCTTTTCTTAAAGCCTTCTTTGACCTTTTGTTGAAATTCATGTTGGCTTGGAGTCTAGACATTTGTAGTCAAGACATCATTTTTCACTTTTGGTGTTGGTGTGAGGGAAGGGGGGTCTAATGTTTTATGCATGTGTGTGGAAGTGTGCAATAATAGACATCAAAAGTGCATTATGGAGCATTTAGTTCAAAGGAATTTTTGCATGTGTTCACACAACCCACAAGTGGTAGCTAGCTCTACTAGGAGCACCAAGAAGTGAAGTGTGTGTTTGCATGCATGGTGTTGGTGGAAACATGGGATTGGAACATGAGATTTGAGCTTTTGTACTTTTGAGTACTTTGAGAGGGACTTTGAAGCTACCAATTTATGGACCAGCAGATCTGCTAGCAACAAGTAAGGCATTGAAATCATTGTTATGGTCCCTTTGCAATGGGGTTCTCCATTTGTGTAAAAAGATTTTTTTTTTAAAAAAGAAATCAATTGGAGGGTGATGAGCTTGTGGTAGCTTATGTCATGGTAGTGGTGGTGTTAGGGTTTGCAATATTGAACAATGACAAATATTGGGAAGTTTTGATGTGTGAATCAAGGCTTTTTTACTTTTTTGGAAAATGATCAATATAGTTTCAATATGCTTTGGGGTAGTGTAGAATCCAGATGTGGTAAAATTGTGTGTGTGTGTGTGTGTGTGTGTGTGGGGATGAATGACTTGGCTTTAGTGCTTTTCAATTAGAGATTATACAACTTGAACCCCAGGGCTGGGGAAAAACCTACAAATAATGGTACTTGAGAGGGAGGTTTTCATGTTTTTTTTAATTACATATATGGGGATTGAACATTTGAAACCATAACTCAGAATTCAGAGAACAACCCCTTTGGAAATTGGGGGGATAGGCAATGGTGGTTGTAAGTATTTCAAAAAAGCTTCCCATGAAGAAAAATTCCATCTTTGGATGTCACCTACTTTTTTAAATAATTTGCAAGCAAAGAAAATCTCTCCTTTTCATCCCATCAATCACATAAACCAATGATAGTGATAACAAGCCATCTAAACGGATAGTCTATGTTGTGGCAATATCAATTCTGTCCAAGTGTTGTTTGACAAAGCTTTAATTCTAAATCATGCGCTCTAGTGACCCCAATGTGACCCAAAATAATGTGGTGATTCAGAATTTTGGTGTTAATGTGAAAAGAACATTTCAAAGATGACATGGACCAAATGCAAAGGTGTGTAAATGGGGACTAGTTTTAGGGTTTAAAGAAGTTGTTGTCAACTTTATGTTGCAAGGAGGAAAGTTGTTTTCTAGTGTTTTTTTTTCCCCCAAGATGGTGATGTCCATAATGAAGGATTGGGAGACAATGGAGACGAGTTGTGTGCTTTTGTTTCCTATCGGTGTTGGGTTGTGATGCAAAATTTTCTTGTTGTTTTGGGATGGAGGTGGATGGTTGAGGATAACATTGCATTGAAGGGAAAGTTTGGAAGCTTCATGACAAGATGAACTTGGGAGTGTGGATACGAGGAAAATAGAAGGAAGCAATTGGAAACACTATTTAGGAGCAAGGCAATTAATCATGAACCCAATTGTTCATGTTGAGAATAAGTTTAGAAAATTACATTGGTATAGAGGTGGTTCTGACTCGTAATCTTGGACTAAGGTCTACTACTAGAATTTTATTCTGATGTGTTTAACAATAGTTATGTTGAGAAAAGACATGTATCATCCATTTTGTTTTGTCAAGGGTCAATGTTGGGACATGAAGACAAAGTGAAATGGTTAAAGCTCTAGAAGACTAATTGGGGATTTGATTCAAAATCATTAATGTTGTGAGAATGCATTGAGGAAAGATATTGGACATTGTAATGATCTAGGAATCAAATAGTTGAGAAATGGGGAAAAGGTCAAGAAACCTGCTTTATGGTATTGTGGGTCAAAAAAATTGAAATTTAGTTGTTGAGCCATGTGAGGACATTAATGTATATGAAAGAATACCATGGTGCAAAAAAAAGTATGTTGAGTCTAATTGGTTATTGATTTGAACCTTTTAGGAACTAAATGAATGGTAGGACTTAGTTGTTGAAACATATTGCAAAGAGAGAAAGAAGATCATTACAGTTTGACAAAAGACATAGATGAGAGGGAGGACCTTAAGTTATTGCAATTGGGTGGGGTCACAAAATGCATTACCATAGTCTATGGGATTAAGAGTTCAATTGACCCAAGGAACACTAAAAGAGCAAATCCATGGCCAAACCTGCATATTAGATTGTGAATGATTGTAAATGCACCATTACATAAATGTTAATGGATTGTCAAACCTTTACGTAAGGTGCATTTTAAATAGATTATCAATTGTTTAGTGTAAGAAAGGTTAATTTACATACATCAAATGTGTTGTGTCATTTATTAAAGTATAACTTTGTGACTAATAAAAAAAGCCTATGAAGCTACAAAGCATGGCATTTCATAAAGAAGATTAAGAAGGATTTTATGTGTGCAAAGTAACAACAATGTAGAGCATGCAAATTCTTGATATTTTAATTCACCTCCATTAAAATTGTCTCAGATTTTTTCAAACCCATTCTTTTATGGTTACATTAGCACTTACCTTATGTTGTGATGATATATCAACAATGTTCAAGTGCTCTTTAGTGAAGCTCTAATCCTAAATCATGTTTTCTAACAAGCCCAACTTTTGCTAGCAAGAAATCATAAGCAACTACCTTCCAAACAGTTGGGTGTGATTTGACTTGTCAAAAAAAATTCTAACCATAAATTGATTCCATAATAGCATTTTTTTCACAAAATTAACATAAGCCTTATTACCCTAAACCCAGCAAGAAAAACAAGTGCAATTTAACTTTTGATAATGGCCTTAATGTGAATGGAAGATGGATTTCCAAAAGTAACATGTATCTAAATGTTATCAATTATTACTCGGACCCAATTCAAGGTTTCCACCCACACTATTTGTGATAATAATTTGAGTCACCTTTTTTTTTAATTTCATGGTCATGAGTGCACTGAGGGAAAGCAACAACATATCTTTGAACTCTAGAAGCAAAGGAACCCAAAAAAAAATTCCACAAAGAAAACAAGATGTGCAAATCACAAATTAAAAAAAAAAATCTACTAGACCCCTCTACATTTAGAACCCATATCTTTTTCATTTTTTGTTCATTTTTAGCGATTTAAAAAATAATGGATGCATCAATTAAAATTTTAGAAAACATGTTTGAACTCCAAAGGCAATGGAGCAATGTCCAAAGATTCCAAAGCTCCAAATCACAAATTGTTTTAACACACCCATCATTGAACACTAAACGCCTTTACTTCAAGACCTTGTATCTCCTTCATGTTTTGTCTTCTTTTTTTTTAGTGATCTTCATGGTTATGGGTGCAACAAGGGAAGGTCTAAAATAAAGTTTGAACTCTCAAAAGAAAAGAAAAAGTTCAAGGATTTAAAACCTTATAATATACTAAATGATTGGTCACCAAGTTATCTACCTTATTGCTAAATAGCACCATAGTTTGTCCCATATCCTTGTCTAGGCTTGTATTGCATATTATAGGTGGGCTAAAGGGGAGTGCTTCCAAAAGCACCTTATTGGTAGTAAAAGGTTATATTTGGGGAGCATAAAAAATATAATGGGTAGTCAAAGTGGCCCATGGCAAAAAAAAAATTGAGATTTGGGGTGCCCTGACAACTAATTAATATCGATTGCAAATAGGTATACTCAATATGAATATATTCAATATATACACTTACACACCCCAAGACATTTACACAAGGTTGTGTAAGTGTAAGAAAATTATTTACCTAGTGGGCAAAGTAAGTGTAACTTTGAAAAAAAGCTTATTTACATTATAGGTAAGTTTTAACATGTAATTGGTTTTACATGGCAAGTATATGTATATTTAAACTTGCCTACACAACACTAGTTCCAACTATTGTTGCGTAGGTACACACTTTGGCGGGCCAAATTGCCTATTTAAATTTTGGTTCTAATTAGTAAAAATTGAACTAATATTGGGTTTGATTTTCAAAATGAGAATATTCATGTATGAAATCGGAATGAAAATGAAAATACATGTTTTTGAAAAAAAGGACTAAAATAAATATTAACCAAAGCTTAATGAATGAACAATTAACCACTAGTTTCAATATTGAATATGTTCTTTGAAATTGTAATCTATATATATGAAAGAAGGTAATTTTTTAATTTTATTTTTTGTTTGTTTGTCACGTTAAGATTTACCAAACCATAGTGCCTTTTGTCACAAGACGAAAGTTTGATTGGGTGGTATCACAAGGAATCATTTGAAAGATCGGTTAAGGCCAAATAATTCATAACTAAATTATATTTATTCAATTAATTACCTAATAAAATTCATATAAAATATATTTAAAAATACCTTTGAAAATTACATATTACCTCCCCCTGCCCCTCCCCCCAATATATATCAAAAGTGTTTCTAAGTAGAACAATTCAAAGAACATACTCAATATTACTTTCTTGAAAAAAAATTATTAAAAAACTATGAAGAACATCAAATTTCAAAATACATTTTAATACATTAAAGGTTAAAACTTTATACAACACAATTAATGTATTTATTGGATAAACATTAATAAAAACACTTCTTAAAATTCAATGGGTTTGATTACATGAAAGTGTGGCATTCCTTGTGGTACCACCCAAACAATGAGTTAGTACTACGGAAAGCCCTTGACGAATAAGGGTGCACAAAGTTAGTTTCATAATGTCTCCACCACAAGTAGAGAAGTTATTGAAGATTGCACCATTTTTTCATTGAAACTTTCATTTAAATCAAGATTAAAATTTATAGGGGAATTTGGGCTCACTCTTGGTATTGTTGAAAAACCCTTGACAAATAGGATTTAATGAAGGTGATTTGGAAATTTTTAGATTGGAGGTGTAAAAGATTACTGAATTTTTAATAGTTTTTTGTCATTGGAAATTAAAATATATTACAAATATGGTTTTGAAAAGAAAATAAATTGGGTAACTAGTTCACATGTGGACCAATTGCATAGGCTACACTAGTGTATCTATGAAGGAAGCTAGGTTGTTTGCTTCTCATGTTCAGATCTCCCAAGCAAGGGAACCTCTTGTCATCTTGTCATGCTCGTGGTATTGTTGTAAAGCCCTTGATATGTAAGGGTGCACCAAGTTGGTTTCATAATGTTTTGACCTATGGTGCAGAAGTTATTCAATATTGAGCAATTTTTTCACTAAACATTCATTTAAATCAAATTTACAATTTATAGGGCAATTTGAGTGAGCTCATGGTATTGTTGAAAAGCCCTTGATGCCTCAAATTTTGAAAAGGTCATTCAAAAAAATTTAGACCTCAGGTGTGGGAGATATTGAAATTTGTGTAAGTTTATCATTGAAATTTCAATTAAATTACAAAAAATGGTTTTGAAAGCAAACAATAGTTGGGTAACCAGTTCACACATGGTCCAACAGCTTAGGCTATACACTTAGTATCTACAAAAGAACTGATTAGGAGCCATCATGAAAGCTGTTTGTATGATGCAAGCCCAAGAGATTGCTGCAGTCTGCAGCCATAATGTGTAGGGACATTTGAAGGAATCACACCCTAATCTAGCATGGATGCAAAAGCCTATTGTCAATTTCCATACACATACATGGTTTGATGTTTGATTCACCAAGAAACTTTCTCACAATACTGACATCGGAGCCCCTTTGCACTTTGCACTTACACAGACTGGTCTGCTATTTGTGGGTGAAATCCTAAAGACATATACTCCTCTGAAGACATTTGTCATCGGGGTACATTGGTTCCATCATACCCAACTAGGATGTTCTGTAATGCACACATTCATACCTATATTCTATACCCATACAACATGATTCTTTATTGTGCATCAGATCTTCAATTGATACAAGTGAAATTCCAGATCCAGATTCGGGTCTTGGGGGCCTCAGCAAGCATATTGCATCACAATGATGAAAACCCACATTTCCATCAATTCAAAGATGCAGAGATTTCCTTCACATCTGTTGTGAGCAGTGATGGGTGAGTTCTTTGATTTTGTTATAAGCTCCAGTTCTGGGGTTTTATACAAATCTCTTTCAGAATGAAATAACTGCCAACTCCCAGTTTTTGAAATTTTGCGAAGAACCAGCAAAGGACCTCTGGTGAAGGTAGGTTCTTTTCGACTGGTTCTTTGATTTTTCAAGAACTCCATCAGTCAAGGCTCCATATGCATGACCCTTATGCACTGGTTCCTTCTTTGGAAAAGAGAGAACTGCATTGGGTTATGAGTGAGTGCTTGTTTTGAAGCCCTTGTTGGATGGGCATACTCATTGTATAAAGTATGGTAAAGGCTCTGAACATAGACATACTTAGATCATGAGGTTTGGAGGGCAAGGGTTCTTATGGCTAATCCTTAAGAGTGGGGAGATCCAAGAGATCCATCTATACATGTAAAAGTGGGAGAGATCTTGTGCTAAAGACGTCTTCATTTGCCAAAAGTGGCTACAACAATACCAAATATCAAAACAAATATATCTCTTAGCACTGGTGCTGAGGAATGTCTTTGTACATATCTCATGTGTCTCTAACAATTGCCATCTTCCAACAATTCCATTGTGCATTAACAGCTTTGGAATAAATCTTGATGCTTGGTCTTTATGCAAAACTTTTGCTAGAATGGAAACAGAGATGGAGACACAAGCACAGAGGAATGATTGACATCATCAGGCGCAACTCAGAATTGGTGCAAGAGCATTACATTCCCACACTTCTACCTAACTACTGTATTTCACACATATATTTGATCAAATTAAAAGTGCATAAATGATATGAATCTGTAAATGCCACCGAGAATGGATTTCAGTACAAGGTTCACCTAACCTAAACTGAAAGCTCAAAGACAATGTTTGCTGCTTCTGCCATGGAATAGGAAAACAGTATCCTCCTAAAGGCTACCTACCTTCAAGAAGGCTCTAATAATTTGTGTTCGATTGTCTTTGCGTAGAACTGCAGTTGGAGGCTGGAGCAAAAGAAGGTTCACCCCAGAGCACTGGAACTCTGGCTATGCAGAAGCATCTCATCATCAGCAAGGGTTTGGTCTCATCAGCACTTGCCATTCTACCATGCAAAGCGACACCCTAGCTGCAAGCACCCCCACACAATCACCACCTAGACTATTGCTGCTTGTTACCCCCACCATCATTCTTGGCCAGCAGTTCACATTATGCTCCTTGGCTAGGCTCTTTCTAATCCTGAAGACTCCAGTCTCTTGCGTGAAATAACAGAAAACCAGCCCTTGAAGGAATGTGTGTCAGCTGTACTTTGGTTTCTCTCCTATATAAACGCTGTATTCACAATAGGAATTTCCTGAACCAGGTTTGTCTATGATGTAATATTACCACTAGATACGCACTACAAACAAAATTAACCTACTCCAATGATTAACAAGACAAGACTACTGGCATCACCAATAGTGTCTGCACACGAACAAACAACATCCTCAATGTGATGAAAGCGGTTTGCATCCCTCACCAGAATTGGTCTCCCGACTATCTTTGAAATGAGCTTTGTGGAAGTGTAGCAATTGCCACAAACCCTCAGATTCTTGACTATGCGGAGTGGATTACTGGGTGCTGTGTTGATGAGCCCGAATGCAATAGCCAGTTTTCCACTATGGTGACATAAATAAAACACCTTTTCTTCTTCCTCCACGTCATGCAGCACAAAATTAGTATCTGCCACATACCCTGCATCACGCATCAGCTCTGACAGTCTCTTCAGTTCTGCATGGATTTCCATAATCTGAGGGTGGTTTTGTCATCCACTACAAATGTATGCAGCTCATTATTCACTTCAATCCAGGTGCGACCTGACTGTTTCTTCATACCTCTTTCCTTTCTCTGCCGTTCAACATTCTTACTGAGATCCCAGTTGCCACCAGCAGCATACAAGTTTTTGATAGCATCACATAACCTGCAGCATTTTCAGGCTCCAGTTCAAGAACTTGTTTACCCACACAATCTCCCATCTCCACATTACCATGAATTCTGCAAGCACCAAGCAAAGCCTACCAAACAGCCACAATTGGTTTACACAGCATGGGCTTGATCATATTTTCTGCCTCTTGTAGACAGCCAGCACAACCAAGAAGGTCAATCATGCAGGTGTAGTGTTCCAATTTTGCAGAAATCATGTAAACTGTGCTCATTGAAGAATAACACCGCAGGCCTTCATCCACCAAACCTGCATGGCTGCAAGCTGAAAGGAGGAGACACACAAAAGTGGTATCATCTGGCTGTACACCTTCTTTACACATCTGTTCAAAACATTGAAGAGCTTCCTTACCATGCCCATGGATGGACTATCCTCCAATTATGGCAATCCAAGGGACCGCATCTCGAGATGGCATCTTGTTAAACACTCTGAAAGCATCCTCCATGTTCCCACATTTGGCATACATGTCAACTAGGCTACTGGCCAGGAAGGCATTTGAATCCCATCCCCTTTCAATGATCTGTTCATGAGCATGCTTGCCCTCTTCGAGTGCAACTACACTTGCACATGCATTCAGCACCCCCACAAAAGTCAGGGGGGCTAGTTGGTTGCACACCTTCCTATTGCATTTCGACAAAAGATTTTGCATGTAGAGCAAGCTTTTTGTCCTTTTGTGGGAAATTCTCCACAAAAGGCTGTTGTGATGATTTTGAATGAATTTTTAATGCTCCCTTTGGCCTCCCTCGCAAATTCTAAAAACTCACTCAAAGTTTCCCATTACAGTAAACCCCCTTTATAATCATGGCCTTGGTGACCACTTTTTTTTGCGACACTAACAAATTGTGATTTAAATGTGTATAGTCATGTTCCATATAAACCCTTACAAAATAACCCTTCTATGCTAGAATAAAGGTGCCAATTGTTTAATTTTTACATGGGTTATTCTATGCTCTACTAGACCTAGAGCTTGAAAGTTGTGATCTATGAGTGTTTTATTGTGTTGATTTACATTGAGTTTGAGCTCGTTAAGTATTAGTTTTTGTATCTTGTCAACTATATTTTTAAAATTAAGACTTCTTGTTTTTTTTTGGTGAGTTTGCATATCTTTTGCTTGTATACACTAAAATATGTTGTTTTTTTTTTTCTTCAATTAGATTCATTGTTGTTAGTTTGCACAACTTGAACACAAAACAACACTAACATTGCCAAAAGGAACTACAATTTACAAAACCTTAATATGTGTCATAGATTTCTCCCACTATAATCACATTTACAAAGAAATCTTTGCAAATATTTTGTGCTACTAACAAGTGAGATAGTGATTCTAAAAAATGATGTTTCTTAATAATAAAAAAATGGTTACCAAAAAATGTGTGACACAAACAAGATTGTGATTAAAATGGGTGTAACTATAAAGAAGGTTTATTATATCTTCAAGGATAAAATCTAAATGAACAATAATACAACCACCTTAGAGACTTCTACAAGCAGCTTGCATCATCCATCACCACCTTGGCAAGGTTTGAAACCTTACTTCCTATACACAAGGCCCTAATTTGTTAACATGTTTAGAAAAATGATCTACTAAAGAAACTCAACTTTTTTTTTTTATCATTTCCACTTGTCTCCAAAGCTTTTTTAAAATACACATAATCCAACAAAGAAAGATACGATGAGTTGAACACTAGAAATTGGACATAGAGAGAAATAAAGATGAATTGATTTTGAAAAGGATGGTGATGATTTGGGAACAAGCTAAGTTTAAGGTTTAAGGCTTTGTCAACACATAATTACCTTGGCATCATGCATTGCATTTTGCAAAGGCCCCCCATGCAAAGCATTGCACCAAGTAATCTCCCAATGTACACATAGGAGGGCACACCATATTGGCATGTGTTGGTCATTACCTAGGGTAATCATCTAACAACAAAGCATTACACCCCACACCTCAAGCTTTAACCTCGATTCACATGGATGCAATGCCCTATTGCAATTCACATGGCACTACCCTACACTTCCACATTTATAGGATTAGGGTTTGGCATCTTATGGTCTATTATGTAGGGAACATGAGAAAAATTCCACACTTTTGGTATTTTAGGTGTATTTATTAAATATGTGCAATAACTAAGCAATGTCCAATGAGATTTGGTGACAAGTTAAAAATTACCTAATTCCCATCATTTACATGTGCATACTAACCCTTAGGATGTACATCAATGTGATGGTGTTGCATTTCGTTAAATGAAAATACAACATTGCAACATTGTGTCAAAACATGGCAACTTAGAATTTTTTTAATTTGTTTTTGGGGTCTAATCATGTGATGTTATGTGGCAATCAAAGTTTAATCAAGTAAGGTTACATGAGCTAGTCTATGCAACCTAACTTAGAACACCTAGGCTAAGCAACCTACCATAGAAATGTTAAGCTAAACCACCTAGACCAAAAAACACCAAGGTTAAGATGGTCACCTAAGTTAAGAGTTTACATATTATATAGGTTGCAAGTGGGAGAACTTGAATCCTTCACCTCCACTTTGAAGGTTCAAGTCATTAACAATTACACCACAACATTTAAATAAATAAATAACTAATTACCACAAAATTATAAATTATAATATTTTTTAGCTTAGGATAATTTAGGTTGCTTTAGGCTAGCGTAGGTTAACCTAGGCCATTGACTAGTTTAACCTATGTTTACTCAATATAACTTAGGGCCACCTTGATAAACTAGGCTCAATTCACGTTACTTAAAATTAGGTTAAACTAAGTTAAACTAGGTTAAATTAGTCTAAAATTGGTTAATCCAAGTTAAATCAAGTTACTTTATATTACTTAGGTTAAATTAAGTTGAATTAGGTTAAATTAGACCAAATTTTATATTAATTATGTTAAATTATACTACTCTGGCTAAAATAGGCTAAACTAAGCTACTTCGATTAAACAAAATTAAATTAAGCTACTTTGGTTAAATTAAATTACTTAGGCAAAATTGGGTTATATTATGTTATTTTGGTTAAATTAAATTAAGTTAAATTAATTTATTTAAATTAAATGAAATTTAATTAAACTAAATTAAACTATTGAAGTTAAACTAGGCTATTGCGGTTAAATTAGGTTAGATTAAATTAAAGTAGGCTAAACCAAACTAAATTAGATGAAATTAATCCAAATTACTAATTTAAAGTAAGTTATTTAAGTTAACTTAAGTGAAATTAAATTAAATTAAAGTGAGCTATTTAAGCCAAACTAAGCAAATTTAGGTTAAATTAAACTAAACTAAACTACTTAAACTACATTAGATGAAACTAGACTAAATTTGGTTAAATTATGCTACTTAAGTTAAAGTTGGTTAAACTTGGTTAAAATAAACTACATTAGGTTAAACTAAGTTATATTCGTTTACATTGGGCAAAAAGTTTGAGAATCATGTTTATATGCAATGAGAACAAAAAATTCCAAAAAAATTTAGGGCCTTGTTTAAATTAAAAAATTATAATACCCCATTTGGATTGATGACACATACATAAAGATATGTTAATTCTCACAAAGGTGCCCACAAACAAGGTTAACTCCAAGTCAACATGACTACTAGTCAATTAGTAGCATTTATAAGCATAATTACGTAGTCATATTTATAGTCATATAATCATAATTTTGACCATAACCAAAAAAAATGGTATGAACTTGAAATGAAATATGACTAGATGATTACATTAGCATGAAAGTCACAAGTTCTCCTAGTCATCAAATCCATGTTTTGGTGTATGTACATTATTATAATTGTAATAGAAAAATTTGCATTATGTTTGATTGATTTTGTAATCATGTAATATAACAACATTATTTTTTTGCCCATATGCATGCTTTAATGTTATGCAATCTAAATTTTTCTACTATTTTTTATCATATTAAATACAAGGTAAGGCTCCCCATTAAATGCATTATATTTATAAAAACATTATAGGTAGGGACTAAGGACTAGTACTAGGTGGTTATCAAAAATAGAAATATGCCTCCAATGGTTATCAAAGTGGTTCCTGGGGTTCATACCCATTGTTATCAAACATCAAATAATTATGGTCATAACTCCCATTTCATTTATGAAAACCACTAATTCTTTCAAAGGTTTGAAATAACTAAAACCAACAATTCAAACATTTAAATTTTTTTCACACACCCCCTTATTTTATACCCACAATAGTTTACAAAGAATATCATGTTACCCATTTCAAGTATCATGGTTATAAACTTTATATACTTTGCTTTGAAAAAATTCCAAAGAAAGTTGAGAAAAGTAAAAAAATTAATCACTAAGGTGCAAATAGGATAATTGGAACCAAACCCACCACTTTGGATGAATGTTTATTTTAATTTCCCATTAACAATTGCAATTTTAACAAAGAGTTTGGAAACATATTTTCAACATTGCCTCTTATTATCACTATCTAGTTTCCCTACATTTCAATGTAATGGACAACCTTAAGAACATGTGAGTAATCTCTAATCAGGTTTATTTTACCTATTTTGCAAACTAAATTCAAACTACTTTATCAAATCAAATCAAATCAAAATTAGCAACATGAATTAGTGTTTGAATTTGAACATTATTAACACTATTAATATCTATCCATTGTTAGATTGTTTGGGCAACAAACTATTTCAAGTGAATTGCCTTCAATTAATCTCAAGAAGATGAATCATCCCTTCTTAATTTTGAACATATTTCAAAACTTGATTATGCAAAGATCAAATTAATCATTGTGCTAACCCACTTCTCGTAGCCAGGTGGGGGGGACACTTAATGTAAACTTTGGGATCTACATGTCTCAAACAACCATTTTTAGGGTGGGGTATTAGATAATTGTCCAACCTATTTTTTATCACCCTATTATTATCTAATTATTTAATATATACATATTATAATCCATTATTTCAAATTATTATATATGTTATGTTATAATTTAAATGAATATTTGAATAAAATATAACCTTTTAAACTAAATAATTTATAATTTTTACCCAACAACCAATATATCGCACCCTATATTTTTACTCATGTATTTTTTACTATTTTGTACTAATGTCCCCCTTGAACCCATTTTCCTCCCATGCAAAATGCAACATTCTTGCTTTTTTTAGTGAAATGAGTTGGCACACCATTGCTTTTGTTAATGTTTAAAGTTATGTATCTCATTGATAGTTTTAAAATAAAGTTAGTTTCTTTTTACCGTAAACCCTTCACAACACCTTGGTCAAAATATGTCCAAGTTGTTCACTAATGGAAACATGCTCAATCGTGACTTCACCACTTTCTACTTTTTGTTTCATAACATGCCCATCAACTTCAAAATGCTTGGTATTGACATGAAACATAAGATTTATGTAAATTTAATTGTTTTTCAATTAACCACACCAATTGAAGTTGGCCAAATCACTATGCATTTGATTTTTACAAGTAACCTACCAAGCCAAAAAGTTTCACATGTGTAATTGGCAAATGCACAATATTTTGATTTACAACTAAAGTGATTTCCCAATGAGATATCGATAGTTAATAGCTTCCATGGTAGGAGAGTGTCCATTGAGAAATTTATAGACCTTCATTTATAGACCTTCATCACAAAGGTGGGCCTATTATCCATAAAGTTAAACTCATGAAGAATGGACACAAGGTAATATGTTTGATGAAGAAAAACATTCATTAAAGTGTGGCCAAATTATACAACAAGGTACTTGGTAATCGCAAGTTAGTAATTGCAAATTCTTGCATGACTTTACATATAAGCATGGTGATCAAAAACTTGTTGGAGCTCATCACATACAAATCAACCATGTACAATATGAACACAAGAAAATTAATTTGCATTGTTGATAATACAAATTTGGATCCATTGAACTTTTGGGAAGTCCTTTCTTTAGTAAGGTTACATCAATTTGAGAATGCCAATCTTGTGGGCTTTAGTGCAAGCCATACAATGCCCTTAGAAGACAATAAACATAAGATTTTTTTCCCTTGAATAATGGTTGTTTAAGGTTGATGTAAGTACTTATTGTCCAAAAAGTTGTTAAGAAATGTAATTTAAATGTTAAGATGATGAATTGGCCAATTCATGTGCACAACAATCCTAGTGAGCACATAAACCATCTTTCATTCGACAATGGGAGTGAAGGTTTTGATTATTCAATGCCTTACTTTTGTTGAAATCCCTAGGCAATGAGTCCACCAATAAAAAATTATGTCCTAAACCACTATACATCCACCATTTCTAAATGGAATGGCAAGAAACCACTAAAGTGGTTTGGGATTTATGCACAATGGATTGCACTAGGAAATGGGTCATGTGGTAATAGGTTTATGCATTTTCCACCCAACCACCCCCATATAATGATTGTTTGGTGGTTTAGTCCATTGTATTAATGGTAATTCATACACGTATGACAATTTAATATCATATTACCATGTGCTTAGAATAGGATAAGCTATATATTTTCACCTAAGCACAAAATGAACCTAGGATAGGAACCTAAGTAACTTAGCCAAGTTAAACAACTTCTTACTAGCTTAACATGGCTAAGTAGTTTGCATGTGTGAGGACTTGAACCCCTCATCCCCATGTGTCCTTAACCATTGCATTACATGTTTTTTTATATAATAATTGTTGTCACCATATTATTATGACATTTTTTTCTAACAACCTAAATAACCTAACCTAAGTACCTTACTTAGATCAAATAACCTAGTTTAATCTACGCTTAATCTAGGTTAACCAAGGTTAACTTAAGTCTACCTAAGTTGACCTAGATTAACCTAAAGTAACTTAGGCCTACTAAGGCTAATCTAAGGTACTTTAGGCCAACCTACCTAGGTTGGCCTACTTATTTTAACTAGGTTATACCTAGCCAAGCTTACTAATTAAGAGGTTAATGTAAGTTAACTTAGCAAGCTAACCTAGGCATACATGGGCAATAAAACATAGGTGTACATAGGTAGTATTAATATGACCTAGGCATACATATACATAGGATAACTTAAACATACACAAAGGTGAAAACAAGTTAAGGTGTAAATGTTTTCATTGTAAAGAGCCAAAATTTGAAAATTTTCATGATTTATAATTGGCCATGGAACTACATAAAAATGATTAACATGAAAAAAAATCAACAAAACAATCTTCTACATGATGTAATCACATGGTATGAATTTTGAATTGTCATTAACAAATTTGGGGTTGTCATAATGGATTAGATTTTCAAAGTTTTACCAAATCACTTGTAATAGTCCATGTAAAAAGGAGTATGGACTAAATATGCCACTATATAGTGCCCATTTTAATGAATACTTTGGCATCAAATATTGTGTGATGACATTAACATTATAATGAGCTCTTTGAAAGGATTGTGATAATCAAAATACTATAAATTTTGTTGAAATTTGAGCTTTTAAAAAAAATTCCTTCATTTAATAAAATTAATAGTTTGAATGCTAATTTTCAAATGTAAGATTTTCACGAATCAAATTAAAGTAGGAAAAATCCTTAATGATGAAAATCTTTTGACACCTTACCACATGGTTCATGCGATTAAAGGTATCCTCCTTTCATAGAACTAATTTGTCTAAAATTTGTCCAAAATAATGAACTCCAAATTGCTAACAATAATAACAATTTAATGTGCTTTCATCCATGGGTAAAACTAGGTGTACATAAATAGTATGACTTTGGTGTATGTAAGTTGTATGACTTTGTTGTATGTAAGTGATATGACCTAAGCTAAATATTAGGTCAATTAGGTTTGTGTAACCTAAGTGTTATACTAGGTATATTGATATACTAGCATGTGTATATTACCCTAAGTTGTATCTTATGTATATTGGATATGTGTATATGTTTTTAAAATGGAGAATTTTTTTGTACCATGACTATTATCCATTATGTGCCATTACAATCACATTTCAAGGTTCAATCCACTAGTATGCCTAGGCATAGCGGAATGGCCAATGGTGTCTTCCACTCAACAACTAGTTGGATGGAATGTTCTAGTGGTTTAGGACACAATTTCTAATAATGGTATAGCTTCAATGTGCCTAGGAGCATGACCATGATAACCATGTTTTAGTTTAAATACTAATCATTTTGGATGATGGAGTCATATTCAAATTAAATCACTTTAGTCTAGTTCAATCACTACAAACATCGTTGTGTTAAAGATCATCATTATCTAACACCATTTGGAAGCAAGGTGAATTGCTCATCCATTTTGCAAATTGCAACATAATTATCTAAATGTTGTGGTTGCTTGCAATAAAAAAATCATTAAATAGGTGATTCAAGTGGCATTGAAGATTTGAAGACATTAGTAACAATTGTGTGGGTACATTGACATCAAAAGGAGCCAATTAATGCACCTTTAGTGACTACTTATTCTTAGAATATTTTCAAAATATCTTAAGAATATTCCATTTGTAAATTGAAAAAATCATTAAAATATTTTATCACCCAAAAATATGTTGCATTATATGATATGTAAAGATGTTTTAAAGAATCTCTTCAAAAATATTTCATTTTCAAATCACTTAAGAATTGTTTTAAAGTCCATTAAACGACAAAAAAATAGTTATAATGTTTTAGAAGTGCTTTTGAGTATTATATCCTTATTAGATTCATTCCAAATCATTACACATGTTTTCATAATAATTTGAAACATTGTTTTGTAAACAGATTAAATAAGTTTACAACATTAATATATATTTTAACCCTAAAAAGTGAAAGATCAAGTAGTGGTTACATGTTTGTTGGCTTCTATTACTTGAATGTACTTGTGCAATGTTGGCATGTGATAACTTATAAAAACTAAAAGGTCCAAATGCTAGTAACAAAGATTATGAAGGTGATGTGGTAACTTGTTTCAACAATGATGGAGCAATTAATTTTAGTAGTTTAGGATCTAAAATTTGGAAAAATAGGAGAATAACTCACAATCAAATTGGTGCACTCTACTGGGAAATTCTTGTCCAAATCCACATGAGCATCATTCAATAATTTGCACATTATGTGATATTATGACATGGAAATTAAAGGGTCGATAACAATGATATCCCTTAACATGGTCATCATAACTCAAGAGAATGCATTTATTAATGTGGTTATCAAAGTTATTTCTATTTGGTGGATGTTGGTGGGAAAAAAATAGTTAAACAAAAAATGTGCAATTTCGTAGCCAATGACTTGTGATTGATAAAAATATTTTCATGAATCTTATAATTGGATGGGATTTGGTAGAACATAAATTCAATATGATTGTTGTAATATGGATTGTTTCACCCACAAATATTGTGGAAATTTTTTATACAGGAGAAGTAACATGAAATGTTCGATGGTGATTAATTCCACTATCCAATGACATTATTTTGTTGAGGTGTGTATGACATTATCAATTGCCACTTAATCCTTTTGCTCTCATAGTGTAAAGTAAACTTTTATGAATTAAACTCACTATTGTTGTCCGATTTAAGAATTGTAATTTGTTCTTGGTCATTTCTTCCACTTCGCATTGGAGGATTTTGATTTTTTCAAGCATGTTATCTTTCTTTACTGAAAAATAGACCCATATATTTAATAAAAAAATTAGTCAAAAAAGCTAACGAAATATTATGACCCACCAATGGATGGGGACTTGGATGCACCACAAATGTTGGTGTGCACCAATATTGACAATTTTTGAAACGTGAAATTCACAAACCTTAAGGATCTTGCTTTGAACCAATGTCCCTTCAAAGCAATTGACACAAGGTTTTTATGAATGACAACAAACCTATAACTATTCTTGTTTGAATCATTCAACATGTCATTGAAATGACCAAATCGATAATGCCAAATGCACCTTTTAGTTGGCTTGGTCACTACAATTTTTTAAAATTAGAACAAATGTCTTTCTTAATTGGAGTATATACAAACCATGGCCATGCTTTTAAGGCACTAAACAACCATATTTTTTATGAAACAACCTTTAGAAAATAACTTGAATTTATGATTCCAATTAACTATATTTCCAACAAATAAAAGATTTTTCTTAATTGAAAAAGAATAAATTAAAAAGCTTATGGGGTGTTTTTCACCATTGGGGAATTGCAAATTCACATTTCCAACTCCAATAACATCATGGGTGTGTATTCTAGTTAAATTCATACTTGAACATTGTTTATTATCAAGGCTCATCATTAATGATGTGATATGTTGGATTAGAATCAAGATTACTAGGTGCACATGGAGCTGATGAGGCTTTCAATTACTAAATTAAATTCCAAATGACAAGCTTCATGTGATTCAAAATGTTAATAGTTATAAATCTCATGTGATTCAAAGTGTTAACACGTAAAAATCTTTAGATTAGTTCGTTTCATAGGCCTTTTAATAACTAATAATTACTAGTGGTAAATTTATTATCCCTTACCTAAGGGGTGAAGCTAGTGGGATTAGGTAGCCCAAGTTAGTGAATGATTGGAATGTAATTCACCCAATCATTTAAGAAATTTTTAGGAAGGGATTAAAATAAGGGCCTTATTTTCTAGGGGTCAATGTGGGACTTGTGTGGTTTGTGAGGAAGAAGGATTAGTGGAAGTGTTGGGGGACTTTTATGTCATTTGATATTTTCCTAATGGGATGTTGGAATGAAGGATTATCATGGAGAGGTGTGTGAAGAATGGAGAAATGTGTATGTATTTTGTGTATGATTTTAATAGAAGATGTTTAAAGGATTTGAATATCTTGTGTTGTATTTATATTATATTAGAAAGTGTTGAAAGTAGAATAATTGATATTGCATAAGTAGGAGGTTTCTTTGAGATGGTATTTTTGCATTTCTTTTAGGATAGAGAATAATAAGGCATACCATTTGGTGGCCTTTGGGGCATTGAGTTACTAACTACCATAGGAGGGTAATAACTAATCCTTGATAGTGGAAAGTAGGAGGGAAATATTAACAAGTAGTTGCTTATAGATTGAAAGGTACTAGTGATGTCGCAACCCTAGCTTTGGGCTTACGACCAAGGCAAAGGTTTGTAAAGGTGCAGGCCAAAAAGGAAGCTTGGGAATCACATTTCAAGCTTCCGAGAGTGAAGGAGAATGTGAGGGAATGAACCCTCACACTCTCGATTGAACTCCCATTTTGGGAATTCGATTCCCGATGGACTCTTGATTCTTCAGAGAGCGATTGCAGGGGTCAAAACCCATTGGATTGAGCAAATACTTACATTATTGAAAAGATTTTGGAACATAAATGTCTAAAATGGGATCGCACGACTCATTTGGACACTTCAAACACGAGTTATGGCTAAAAGAAGGGCCGGAAATCAAATTGGTAATTTGATTCCTGACCATAAAAAATTAGTAATCGACTCGATTTCCTTACGTGCACATGGCGTGCAACATATCTTTGGCAAGCTCTTGACGAGGGCTACAACTTTGTTTTAAACCTCATCTCCATCAGAGTCCTAAACACAAAGTTATGGGCCCTCAAAGTTGAGGGAGTCCCAACTTTGGGAATTTCAAGATTCCCACTTGGGAGTCTTGGAACAAAATGACATTTGGGTGTTAGTCCCATGGCTAGGCACAAAGTATATTATAAGGGACATTTGGGTGTTAGTCCCATGGCTAGGCACTTATTACTTGAATAGTTGTAATAAAATAACTTAATGAAAGTAGTTTTTTCTGTAGAATAATAAGGTGTTGACCTTGTCCCTTTGGTCTTACTTATTATAGGATGGTAATGATCAAAGGCTGCAATTTCACCCCTTAACACAAAGTGATTCAAGTTTTGCTCTTTTGATGATCTATAATTATCCTCAATCATGCACATTTCAACATTGTTTTGTTTAGAGTTCAAATCATTACCTTCATCTTTAACATCAAGTTTAGTATCAAGATTCTTTTCAATTACATGAACTTTTGTCCTTGACACTTGTTTCCACTTCTTTTGGTAATCGAATTCAATGTCCTTGAGATGGTCCACCATGGCCTTGATCTCACATTCATGCTTCAAACGATTTTAGTAAAACACTAGTCACACCAAACTTAATTCCTAGGTTAATATGGTCCCCTTAGCTTTAATCTAGGCTGATATGCATTGCATTTTTGGTATGAATCATAAGAATGAACATGTTGTGATGAACCAAAATACTAGTTTTGGTGTGAATTGGAGTTCGTTCCCTAGTTGGTTGATTGGTCAAAGGTTGATAGCTTGATCCACCTTTGGTGTAATTGCCAAATCATTGCTTGAAGCAAGTTTTGATTGAGGTTGCAAATTCTTGTCACAAAACATTGTTAAAGCTTCTACATTTTACATTCTTCTCATTAGTTCTAAGATTGAGAGTAATATCCTCATTTAAAAGCTAGGACTTTATCATCTCATAACTTGATAGCTAACCTTCACCCAAATGTATCTCCTTGAAGATTTCATACTCCTAGGGCAAGGCTTGTATCATGTAATACACAATGATATCTTTGGGAAACACCTAGTTCACTTCCTCCATTATGTGAACATTCTTGTCTTTAATGAGATGGGCATCCATTGAAATACCATTCATCCTATGTAGACCAAAGAACTTTTTGATTAGCATAACCAGATGTGGACCAAAATTATTCTCATAATTGGCCTTAAGAGCTTACCACCACACATAAGGATCCAAGTATCTACTTGACAGTTTCAATGCACGGTTTTAACATTAGTACTATGAAAGATGTTGATCACTCTAGACCTAGCCCATCTTTTTGCTTGACCCATAGGGATTGAAGGTATTGTGGATCATGGTACAATAGTCTAAAACAATGCATCCTTTTTATAAAGCATGTTTCATATGTGTCCCAAACATTGTAATTGGTAGCATCTTCCAAATGATACAACTTTGGGATGTTGAGATTGAGGGAGGTAATTGGTAGGCACGTATCCCTAGCATTAGCATTGTCTACACCAATGATGCTTGACACGATGCAAGGCACCAAATAAGAATAACAAACTTGTGAGGAACTTGTCTTGTTAAGCACTAAAATAAACAACTGTTGCAAGAGATCACATGCAACCTCTCTACTCCTTGATCAAAATCACCTGAATTAGGAAAAAGTTTTTGGCAACACAATCCCAGGTTGTAGGGGCTTTGATACCATGAGAAAATACACAACTTAAAAAAAATTCTAATTGACATAGAAACCAAATGTTCAAGCACAAAGCTTAGAGCAAAAGAACGAATTATCCTAAACTAAGTATAGAACTAAGTTGTCATCACTTGGATAACTGAATTCTGTAACTAACAACTGCAGTCGATACAAAGAGCTCGAGAGCATGCTCGACAACATCCAAAGTTCAAAACTGTGTTCCACACTCATTTCTGCCAAGGCCAGTCCCAGGAGCAATGTTCTGGAGATATAGTACATATCAAAAATTTGGAGTCAGCATCAGCTGCAGCGGAAAACCTCATGTGAAAAAAGGGGAAAAGCGTGGGAATTGGAAGTTGATGATCACAAAGACATTTGACATTAAAACATTTCTCAATTTGTGTAAAACATCTTCCAAATTGTGTGGAAAACTGGGTGTTCTTTGACAGGAATGAAACTTGGAAATTGAGGCACACTACAAAATTTCCAGAAAGTTGCAAGCAATCAAACACAGAAAAATGTGTATGTATGTTTTAAGGATGTTACACATTTTGTGTTTTTGTCAAGGCCGATCGATCTCCAGAGATTTTGTCATTAATCATAAGTCAAATACAAATTTGTACATGTGCATGTTGCATAGCTCTTCAGCCTCAATACCTGCCTTCTGTAAACTACACACACACACTAGTGTGAGAAAGTGAAATGAAATCACACACTACCCACTCACTCATAAATGCTACAGATAATGATAACTCTCAATAGAGCTCAACTATTTCAAAAAAAATCTAAAAAAAACACTACACTCTCTTTATGTACAAACTGTGTTGGAAAACTTATATGATATGGAACCGCGCTGCTGACCATTTTTCTCACTAACACTACACTCTCAATCTCTCCATATGAAAAAAGACCAAAACCCCAAAGGTTTTTGGGTACACACTAAAGACCTAAATACTGCACTCTCCATATGAAGGAAGAAGAAAATCCAAAGGGGGTTTATGGATACAGTATATACCTAGAAAAACTCTAACATTGCGTATGAAGAAAGAACAAAAACCAAAGGGTTTTATGGATACAAAACAAGACCTGAAAACTGCACTTTCTCTATGGAGAAAGAAAAAGGAAGGAAAACCAAGGGGTTTATGGATACAAAAACAAGACCCAAAAAACTTTACTGTCTGTAATGAAGAAAGAAGAAAAACCTACAGGGTCTATGAATACAAATAGACAAACCCTACAGATTGCACTCTCTGTAATGAAGAAAGAAGAAAAAACCAGAAGGGTTTATGGAAAAAGCAAGCCCTAGAAGACAGCACTCTCTGTACTGAAGAAAGAAGAAAAACCAGAAGGGTTTATGGGAAAAGCAAGCCCTAGAAGACTGCACTCTCTGTACTGAAGAAAGAAGAAAAACCAGAAGGGTTTATGGGAAAAGCAAGCCCTACAAGACTGCACTCTCTGTACTGAAGAAAGAAGAAAAACCAGAAGGGTTTATGGGAAAAGCAAGCCCTAGAAGACTGCACTCTCTGTACTGAAGAAAGAAGAAAAACCAGAAGGGTTTATGGATCCTATGAGCACCACTACGTCCTCCGCCTGGCTGATCAAGTTCTGTTGCAGCATGAGTACTGAAGAAAATGAAGATGAAGAATAAGAAATTTCAGATCAGAATCACACATGAGAAGTTCTAAGAAGAAGAATTGTTTAAGCTCTGAAGAATCAAAAGATGAGAAGAGCTCACTCAGAATGACAAGAACCAGGAATCAATCTCCTCCTGCTCCAAGGAATTGGGTCTAATTGGCAAGAAAGAATCTGAAGTGAGAGAGTGATGGTGGTGGTGGAGGAGCTGCTGCTGCTGCTGATGGTAGTGGTGGTGGTGGTGGCCAAGATCTAATCTGTTGCTGTCGCTGGTTTCATCATCTTCTTCTGCAAGAAGTTGGTATGGACTTTGGTCTCTGTTCATCGCGGAAGAAGTGATGAAGCAGCTGGTGGCTGTCTCGATCCTCGCAGGTCTGATGGCTTTGTTCTCCAAATTCTTCTGATCCCAAGAAGAAGAGGAACAAGGTGTATTCACGGAGTTGACGAACGCCGTCACCTCTTCCGGTTGATACATGAGACCTGTAAGAGATGAGTTGCTGAGATGAGGAGGAGGAGGAGGAGGAGGAGAAGGAGGAGGAGTGTGATGGTTGGAAGTCTGCGTTCTGTTGTTGTTGTTGTTGTTATTGGAGCTGGGTCGTTGCTGTATCTGGTGTGTCAAATTCAGATTCTGTTCTATCCGGGATCCAGGAGCTTGCATACCACCATAAGCGTGGGTCTGTGAGTTCTTGGGTCCTTGGATTGTCGGCTGCTTTGCTTTGTTGCCGTAGGTGGAAGCTGTAGGAGGACGTTTGGGCTGCGGGACTCGTACTCCCAGGTCCCCGGGTTTGACTGCATTGATGCTTGTGAGTCTTTGAACCAGATCTTGGAAGTCGGACGGATCCGAATCCAGGAGAGTAGTGGGCACGCGTCGTGAGGCGCGAAAGCGTCGCTTGGCGACTTTGGTGGTCGTGGCTCCTACAGAATGCGACGCAGTTGTGAAGCGGTTGCAGTTGGAAGTTTGTGCTGCTGCAGCATCCATGAGGATTGCTGATTCCTCCTGCAAGCCACTGAACTGCGGATGGGTTGTTTTTCCTGGTGATAATCGATCCATGCTCTTTGTGGTATGGGGTACTAGCGATGTGAGACAAGTCTGGAGAGTCTCCACCAACGATGATCTGGAAGAAGTTGGACTCGATTGCGAAGTAGTGGTGGTGGTGGTGGAGGAGGATTCCACATCCCTGAAGCAGCAAAGCTTCATGCCCCTCGGCTGCTCCACAGCTTGCGTGCCCGGCGCCTTGCTCTCAAAAATCACACCATTCTGATGCCCATGGGGACGAGGAGCAGCAGCATCCTGACTGGGAGAGTTGGTCGCCGACTCCCAACAACTCCCTATCATCACCTCTTCCTGTGCCACCAGCACACTTGTGGGTGATGCTGCAGCTACTCCATCGCTGCTCGTTCTATTCACAGCCTTCCCTTCGCACTCCAATCCCGCAGTCCTACTATTACTACTTCCTACCATTTCTTGAAGGCCTTGAAATTCGTAATGGGTATCTTGATCGCAATGCACAAAATTCACAATCTCTTCTTTAGGCTGCCGTCTCCAGGTTGCAGCTTCCCCCGGGACTCAGATTCTCCGCTGATCCAGCCTTTGTTCCAAAAGTGAAAAAAAAAAAACAAAAAAACTCTCTTTGACTCTCTCTCTCTCTCTCTCACGCATTCCCCTCCTTCACTCACACACGCAAACTTTCTGCAGCACAAACTTCTTATTCGGGCCAAAATTCACAGCACAAACCAACTGACAACAGGAAAAATTCACAACAGAGAAACCTCACAAGCTGCGGCTTCCGGTGCTGCTGCTGTTGCTTCTGAGTCTCAAAACACAATAACCCAACTCCAAATTCCACCATCTATTTACACGCACACTGGTCACAGACCCCCACAACACTCCCTCATATACAAATGTGCCTGATTTCGCTACTCTTTCTTTCTTTCTTTCTTTCTTTCTCTCGATCGCAAGCGAGCTAGCGAGCTTTCCTTCCTTTGGAGTGCGTTGGTGGGAAGGGCAAGGAGGATGCCAGAAACTGCAGAATCGCAAGCTCATAAATAGAATCGACAGGGCTCAATTCCAAACCGCGGGATGGAATCCAGATTCCTGCCTTGGAATCAGCACCCGCGGTTTGCAGTCAAACTTACCCATCCACGTACGCGGTACCCGCAATTTTTACCCTTTTTTTTAATCTTTACACGGAGTGGTGTTGTATTTTACCCTGTGTACAGATACGGTTATAATGCCTGTTTATTAGTATAACCGTAGTTGAGTAGCAGGTTCACCAGCTCGCTGCCCAATGGAATATATTCCCGGAATATTCCATAAGATGCTTCATTTTCCTTCGCAAGTTTTTTTTAAAAATTTAAAATTGGTTTTATTTTTATCTTTTTCCTTTTGAGAAAATTATCTTCTGAAAATTTTCAGCATTTCTGAAAATAATATGATTTTTCATGGAACCTGCTATAGAGGGTGTTGAATAGGCTTATTATGTGTGGGTTCAAACAAAAAATTGTTATGGCCATGAAATTGCTGGATTTGGTGGTGAAATAGCTACAATGTTGGACATTGATTAATTCTCAAGGTCATTCAAAGAAAGGAAAAACAAATTCCTGACACTACTACTACACTACCACAATTCTAAGGAATCGATTTCAAGACTTTCCTCATATATATAAGAAACAATCTAAACCATTGAGACATACATCTTAGTAACATAATTAAGAAAGAAAAAGGCTTAATATATTATTTAATTATTTTTCAAAATGCTCATATGGGGATCACTTGGACCCTTTTTTTTGTAAAATTTCCCAAAAAAAATTATTTTCAGCAAACATCTGCCTATGCCAATGTGTGTGTAATATATTTTACATGATCAAAATTGTGAGTATGGTGTTTACATATTATCAATAATAAATAAAATAATTACAAGGAATTTTTTATTTAAAAAAATCCCCACTGTTTTCACTTTCAATGCTGTTAAAAAAGACATAAAAATCAGTCATTTCGATCTACTTTCACCATCTAGTAAATAAAACTTACTGCAACTGATCAGAGGCTTCCAGGAAGAGCCGTTCAGGTAAAAAGACAATTCCAAAAACTGACACTGCTAAAAGTGGGGACCAAAAACAGGGTCATTTTTTGGTCCAAAAACCTATCGTGTACTGTTTATGGATGGTTGATCCCATCCGGAAATTCCTGAAGTTCCCCCCGACAGGCTATAACAGGCTACCTGTTGCCCGCCCCCCCCCCTAAATAAAAAAGAGAAAAGGGAGTTGTTTATGGGATTTTAGAATTTTGTTTGTGAGATTGCTCCAATTGGGCTCTTTGCTCTTGAGACTAATGTTGACAAGTTCTTGAAGGAAGAATGTTTAATTTTAAGCAAGTTCAAGCTCTATACATAGATATATACAAATTTTCGGAAAATGTAAGTGCCTAACCTTATTTGTTATGCAAGTAGTTAATTTTAGTTGGTTGTCCATAATTAATATTGCATAATCTTTTACTTCGAATTATGTGGACCAGTTTAATAAACTAATACTACAATACACCAAGAAAAAATAGTTATGTTAATGGAGGTACAACTGAACATATCTAGCCCAAAGGTTACACAACATATCTATTTTGTGACTATCCAAAACTTGATTCTAAAAAAAAAAATTGATGGGCCAAACAAAGATTTAAAAATAATTAAAAAAAAAACTTTTGAGATTCTCACAATTAATTAATATGTTACAATATATTACCATTAATAAATTACTCAGCAAAGTCTTTTATCACTTTCAATACACTTCACAACCAGGGCTTGCACATAAATCATTTCTGAATTTTCATGGGACAACCTTTGGATGATTTTCAGGGCTCTCAATATTTTTCATGATTACAATAGTGTAAAGAGGGCCAAAAATCCACTTTTTTAAAACTAGAAAAAAAATGATAAATGGGAAAATATTTATGAGATGAGTATTTAAATAAAAAATTCAAATGGCAATCATTTAAGACATCCCTTACAAGAAAAAGAAGAAATTGTAGTATTTATTTATTTATTTATTTATTTATTAATAATCGTAGCACTTACAACACACAAAAGAAAAGGCCACTCTCTCTCTCTCCATCAAATGGTAGCAATTCAACCAAGTGTGAAATTATTCTTTCAATTTTAATTTGTTTTATCATTAGGACACACTAGGTATTTGATGCAACCTACTTTAATTGTAGATGCTTTGAAATGGCTGTAAGGTTGCCTTTTACTATTCAAAAGAAAAGGAAAAACCAAGTCCCCCATGCATTCCTTCTAGGGCTTATGTGGGCAGCTATCTTCCTAAAACGCGTGATATGAGAGTCCAACTCGTCAAAGGGAGTTGTGCTTGCCTATGAAGTGGAAAGTTTGAACAAGCCAATCCGAGATCATGTAGCTTTCTAGCCCATGAAAACCGCTGAACAAATTCCAATGGTAAGTCCTCACAAACCCCCCCCCATCCCCCACTTTGAATGTGATGGTCCCTTTTTATAGATATTTTTCCGTAATGGGTTTGTTTTCATTTGTGCTGAAAGAAGAAGAAAGGGGCCCAAAAAAACCCGTAACAAAATGACCCCCAAAAAATTCTCAAATTTTCTTTTGCAATGCTGAAAAAAATTGTCAAGTTTTCATTAACAAAAAGCGTTGCTAGTAGTAACAAATTATCAAATTGGACCATTTGATTTATAAAATGGTATTGAAACATTTGACTTCGAAAGGGCAAAAATTTGTGAAATACGAGTTCGATTAACCCAACAACAATTGGATGGACAAAATAGAAGGGCTTATTATGATATTAGTAATGAGTCATCAAATGGGGATCATTGAACTACTAAAATGGTGTTGGAGCATTCAAAAGCGGAAGGTCGTAGTAGAAGAGATTGTAAACTTCAATTTGCATCAACCCAACAAACAACTGGGTGGATGAAACAAATTGAGTGTGTTATTACACTAGTAGTTGCAAATAATCATCAAGTGGGGGATTGTTGAACTAGTAAAATGCCACACAACTTGGGATGGCTACAAATTGCAATGTTCAATTTCAACCAACCCGACAACAGTTGGACAGACAAGACAGAATGGCTCTACTTTGCTAGTAATAGCAAATAAAATGGGATGCGCACGACATACACCAAGGACTTAATAAGGAAGGGACAAAAGTTCGTTGTGGGATGGAAACATCCCTTTTTTCCTCCAAAAGTTGATTATAGGATGAAAACATCCCCTTTATTTTCCTTAAAACATGATTTTAGGATGGAAGCATCCCTTTTTTTTCTTCAAAAGTCGATTCTAGGATGAAATAATTCCTTTTTTTCTTTTTTTGGTCAGTCTTGTTAAAAAAATATAGCATGTGGGGCCACGAGTAGGGAAGAGGGTTTGGATTTTGTTAGGGTTTCCTTTTTGTTCCAAGAAGAATCGGACCCCTTCATTCTTCTCCCTATTCCTCCGGCTTTTCTCCCTTCCTCTGGGCTTTCTTCCCTCCTTCCGAATGTAACCTGCACCACATCCCTGCACCAGCTGATGTGGTGCTTCGAGAGTGTAAGTACTTATAAAATTTTTGTGAGAGTGTGATTTTTTCTAGTCTCACGCGTTTCCGTATTACCCCCCCCCCGCCCCTCCGAAACAATTTTTTTGTGCCATAATTTGAGTGACTAGCCCCAGGTGGTGGGTTGGTGGGTAAACCCATTCCCGGAAATGACAAATTACCCATGGAAGGGCTTTATGAAGGAAGCTGACTCTGTAAGCCAAAATTTCTTCTTCCAAAAAGAAACACATTTTCTTGCACTCTTATGATCATCACCATAAGAGATTCATTTGTAGTGTACATAATTGTACTCAAAAGTACTCATTGTTTCAAATAATGTTTATTCGGAATGTCATCAGACCCCCTCATCCCCCAAAAAAGGGGGTTTAATACAAACTTCCCTAGAGAAAATGGGTGATAACTTAGTACCAACATAGCTAAGGAAGTTGATCTCTTGAGAAGAAGAAATTATATTCCGGGTAACTAGGTTTATTTACTACCCTTGCGTATGTAATTTCTGTATTTTATTTTAAAAATTTCCTGAAGTGGCATAGGTGTTCTGGTTCCACTTTTGGTTCTGCCAGTTCCACTAGTGGAACACAAGTGGGGAACACCAGTTATTTTCTGGAAGAAGCCTTCATAAAACCTATTACCACCTGATGGATCGGCCTCTCACCCTACCGGACTCTGAAGCCTTCTCTTATTGGCCAAAAAAAAGAATTGCCAAAAAGTGAAAATGCAATTTAGAAATTGAAAAATAAAATGAAATTTCAATTGCCAATATATTTTTTTTAAAAAGGAAACATTTCTATATTTCTATCCATGATTCAAACAGTGGCTTTTTTTCCTTGCTTCATATGGAAGCATCCCAAGAGTTGGATTTAGCCATAAATGCCCACTGATTTCTACAACCTGTCCACAAAGTTTTAAAAAAAAGCTGGAATTAAAAAGGCCACTTCTAAAACCCAAGTAGAAATGTGGCCCCCTCCCCCCCCCAAAAGAAAATATTCCCAAAAGATTTTTTTGTTTTGTTTCAAAATTTGGCAAATTTTTCTCACCCAAAAACTAGGGAATGTACGACAGAATATTCGTTTTGAAAATTTACACTTCATACTGGTGCTAAATGACAAACCCATTTTTTAATTATTATTTTTAAATGGCTAGATTAAACCTAGGTTACTGAAATATAGAAGGTTTGGTGCCAAATTTCACACACAAAATAAAATAAAAATTTGGCTAGATTGAAGGTAGGTTACCGAAATATAGAAGGTTTTTTTTTATAATTTATTGTCATATCTCAGCTATTGGAAAATTTGGCTAAATCTTCCTATGGATGTTGGCTACATATCACAAAATTGACCCAAATATAACCCTAAGGTCCGGACTTGATATTTTTTGTGAGTTAAATTGTTGCCGTGCTAAAAAAAGGGCCGGGAATCCTGCAGTAGGTGGGGGTCGGGGGATCACCCCTTTAAAATTAAAAACTAATTTTAGAAAACGCGGTCGGAGAGAAGACTCGTCTTCTTATCAGCTTTGATCACGAAGACCACGGACGGCTGTTCTTCTTCCCGTCTGGCTTTTCATCGGACGGCCATCTGTGATAGTCGGTAATACAAACAGTGCCTGCCAATCCAGGTGACGTCCCCTCGTTTTGAGATGTCGATTTGTATGCCAGGGTCTTCTTCAATAGCGCGTAATTTGACTGCAGAATAACTGGAGTCAGTCCGTACGTCCCCGTGTTTTACCTCTTTTTACATTAACCTGACATTTCACCAAGCAAATTATTTGTAAGTTTTGAAATCTAGGTTCTTAAATGAAGCCTTTTTTCCATCCTTTTTTTTATTGGGGAATTTTGTTTATTGGGTTTTTTTTTCAAATTATATTTTACCATATAGAGTATCACCCTCTAAACATCACAAGGAATAAATAAATTAAAAATATTCCATAATCTTTTTATAATTGGTAAGTGTTTGAGATTGGTAGCTTTTTTAAAAACTTTTACTAAATTGGTTACAGTGGGTAAATCAAATTGCAATGAAAAACTCCAACCTTAATATTTGCACAAAAATACAATTCCCAAGCCAAGAGCTTTAATATTTTTGTATTGTTTCCAAATTCAAAGGATTGAGTTAGGTTTTCAATTTTTTATTCCTGAAATTTTCAATTCTTTTTAGAATAAATGAAAGTCCAACCAATAATTGCTATTTATTCACCACTCACCAATTTCAAAGGGAACAAAAAGCAACGGAATTATTTGCATTTAGTTGGAGAAGAAGGAGCCAGGTTAGCTTACCATCATGGGAAAAAAAGGGGGGGCAAAAGAAAATGAATAATGAGCAAAGATGGGATGTGAACAATGAGAACAATTGCAAAGGTTGAGAAATGTACATTTCAAAGGAAATGTCTTGTGATGGACACCATTAACTCCTCTTTGGTTCTTTACTTATCGAACAAAATCCAAAGCTTCAATTGATGTTGTGTGCTAAACTCTCAACGCCCAAAACAACTGAACCATGCCAATAAGCAACACTATAATTGCCCCAAAAATCGAAAAAGAAACTAGCATAACTCCCTCAATTATATAACCCTAGCAAAAAAAATGGACATAAAAAATATCAATCACAACTATATAGCTCGATTTTAAATATATATATCCACATAGAACTCCTCATGATACTACTCTCACTCACATTAGCCATTTCATGATCCAATTAGATTCACATAGTGCCAGCAATACTCTTGGTTATTACAGTGGACACATTGCCGGTCCTTCTAATACAATTGTAATTCCTTCATTGTGAGTTGCAACCCTCAACCCTAAACCCTAAACTGAAAAAATTACCAAAAAAGGAAGCTAAATTTCATTCAAGAGGTAATAAGTCAAGAAGGTTTTCTTTGGTAGAAAAAAAAACTTCACGTAATTAGCAGTGCAATTTTGTTGGTCTTCTAACCTGTAAAAAACCATTGCTGTTTTGCCTTTGTTCTTTAGGGCAATTGTTGAGGAGGTGAGGAGGTAATTTTGGCTCATTGTAGATGAACTAGCACTACACTGGGCCTTGGGTGAACCAGCACCCAAGTTGGTACCATGGTAAAAACCCCAAAATCCATTTAAATTATTTGTAAATATTGCAAATATCCCATCCTTAAATTAGACTAAATCAGGGTCTCTGATTTCAAATCTAACATTTTTCTGGGCATAATATGGCGACTAAAAGGCCTCATTAAAAAAAGGTCAAGGTACCAAAGTGCGTTAAGGTTCACCACAGCCCTAGACTGGTACTTTCACCTTCTTGTGTGAGGCCTCGTTAAAGGGTGTATTTGGCCCCAGAAGTGTTGAATTTGGACTCAGAGACCTTCATCGATTTAGTTTGAGGATGGGATATTTGTAATGTTTATAAGCACCCCAAACATGTTAAGGTTTTTATCATGACACCAATGTTGGTGCTAGTTCATTCAAGGTTTGAAGACTGCCCATGATCGACATTCGAGGTTTATGGCCCCCATGTCAAGGAGGCATTTCACTTGTAAGGTCCCTTAACAGATGGTATTACTATTTCTTTTCGGTAAGTTCCAATAGTTGTTTTCACAACATATGACTCCTCCATCTCAGGAACTATGGTTGTTCTTATTGGATTTGGATTGTTGTGAGAGAGTAATTAGAGCACTTGATTTAAGTCGCTAGTAAGTTCTGCACATTGGTACAATTCCAAAGAAAAAGGATGCCATGATCTGTAAGTAAAGACACTTCTGGGTTTAATGTAAGAAACTTTGTTTGACTTGAATTTTTTCTAAGAAAGAGAATAATTAGCAATCAGTATTCAACACATTTAATTTCTCTACATTAGCCCAATTTACAGATCTTGGGACAGAAATGAAAACCTGTAAATAGCAAGCATGTGTGGTTGTTGGAAGAACACACTAGGTTGATGAAATTCTAAGTGTAATACTTGCAGATCTTATTTGATATATTCATACTATAATTTACCCAAATCAACAAAATCAACCAAGGTAGCAATGCATAGTTTGAGTCTCAGCTACACACCGGTTTGAACTTTGAACTATATCTCTTCAGCAGAACAATTCAGCTGACAAGTTAGGGTCCTTTCCACATAGGCAAAATATGCAACAGAACAGAGAAAGGACACCTGTACACTTGTATGTATGTATGTATGTACTATGTAGACAACCCCACCACATTAAAGAATTTGCGATCTCCAAATCTGTAGGAGATTCAGATATGGCAAGAAGGATGATAGAGATCAGAAAGATCACCATATACTAGCAGTGGCACATTCTCACCAGGGATTGTTTGTGCGTTGCATTTCACATCCAGAAGTTCACAAATCCATTTGCTTTGACATTGTACCATGCTTAGTGCTTTACTTGTGGAATAGAAGCATGCATTTTTACACCTCAAACACAAGACAAAACCCTCCTTCCAATTTTCTTTCGCCTCTCCTGCAACATACAAGTGGAAAACCAGACTAGGTAGTCTACTGCAAAAATAGTTTAGGAGCTGGTAGTACCTTCCCATCCTGTTGATAATCCAAACTACAGAACGCCAATTCAACATGGTTCACTATAAAACCTTTGGCTATAGACTTCTGATGTGGGTACCAAATCCATTTGCAAATGATATGATGCTTACCAAGACAGAGATCACAGCCATCACATGTTTAATAGTATCTGTTCTCGTGGTGTATTGACACTGCCACCCAGATACTACCTCTTTTTCGAAGTTTGCTTTATAATCTGAACATCTTATAGTTATCAGTTCCCTGTATAAACTGTCTGGAGCAGAAAACCAGTTCACTGCCTCCAGGAGTTTGTGTCACTCAACCTAGTATTTACAAATGACACAGACAATCCTGGTACAAAAGACACCAATCAAGAATACTTACCAGTGTTTGATTTTATTTTCTAAACTACCATTGTCCGCCCTCATACAGTTGCCTATTTGGTGTCTTGTGTGAAGTTGCAAAAGCTACACCATCACAGAAAGATTGGTGAATGGCAACTCCTGAGTCTCTTCCATCCAGCTCCTTGAATTTGCATGAAAATCTCTGCAGTTCATCAATACAGCTACTGAGACCTTCTTAATCTCAGATATGATCTAGAGCCACTATCTACAACAAACAGCTAAATATACTGTTATCTAACTGTAAAGTGAAACAAGGTGCTGGCAATAGAATAAACCCTATTGATCTGGATTCTGCAGAAAGTTTCCAACACCATCTATGTTCATGCTTCCATTAGAAGCCATGGTAAAATGTTCAGAAGACTACAGCTGAACCTGAGCTTGCATATAGCCTTCTGTTTCCAACTGTAGAGGACAGGTCAAGACCACAATCATGTATAAAATTACAACTCAATGTTATTTCACACGGGTGTCTTAAGCACTTAGACTCTCAGCTTCTGCACACTGGTAAAGAAAGTGTTAGGTACATGATCGCACTCTTCAAAATTGACAATTGTATCTCCTAAACATTGGCTGCAATAAGTATACCTTGAAAATGAGTCCACAAACTGCACAAAGACCCAAGTCCCACCACCACCCAAACAGAGTCAAACAAAGGGAAATCAAAACTTGCAGACTACACAAAACTCAAATTCGTTCTCTAAGAATGCAGTTTGAGACACAGGACAACAAGAATGCATATAAATACAATGTCATCATCACAAAACCCACAACAAATTTAACATAGAAAGCTCTGCAGACTGCATCTTGCAACATCAAACGGAGACAGAACATAATGAAGCTATTGTATGACCTGCTGTGTCATAGCCTGGACATCAACAGTTGGAGGATCAAAGCAGGGACCAAAAATCCAATGATCACAAATTACAGCTCAACTCTAAACCCTAGAACCCATCTAATGATGTCAATATGCTGCAGACATTCCTTCATAAGTACCTACTCAAAGTAAGAGTGTCCTGGATCAAGGGTTTTCCTGTTTTGCAGATATGACCACGAGTGGAATCAGACGATGTTTTTGAAATGCAACAACCTGCGCTAACAATCATATTTGAAAAGGACTTATAGGTATGATCCAGAGTCTACAACAAGCCATCAGTGAAGTTCAAAAGGTTGTGCTGCAAGATCTTATGGAAAACTGGATATATCCATACCAATTAGGTCCAAAACAAAAGGAACTAGAAGAGATCATAACTGCCATAGCTTAAGCTCTCTATTCATCCTGGCAGCACAAGACCTGCTGGATCTGTGCAATCACAAAGAACCCTATAATGTTTGTGACCGTAGCCCTGCAACCAGACGCTGATTGTCTCAAGGGATCCTAGCTTGATGTCCACCGAGCTGCTGTCCAGCATAAGGGATTACTGTTCTATAAGCCAGGCACTGGTGGTCCTTTGTAGGAGTTGCTTTGTCCGCTATAACTTTGCTGCTGTGAAGTTCAATATTCCTAACCGTAATACATCAGAGCAGAGAACATGGGGACAATAGATAGCCCGAAACCTCGAAACAGTACGATTGCGCTTAAAAACACAGCGAAAGAGAAAAAATATACTAATCTGCCAACAAGTCGACGGCACGAGGAGTTCCGTGAGCTTGCTTGCCACAGACACGCTGGATGCTACTTAGAATTAACATGGAAGCTAGTGAATGGTGAAGCCGTAGATCGTCCCGATAGTCCCGCTCGAGGTGCGGTTTCTTCCAAAGAGGAATTGCTGCGGGAAGTCCGACGTTTCGACGCCGCAGCCGCTGCAGCTCGCTTCTGATCACGTACTCTCTTTCTGCGGAAAAGCCTACGGATTAGCGAGATGACCACCATTTGATACCCCATTTTTCCCCTCTCCCCCAAAGGTCCTCCCCTCTTCTCACTCAAACTGCCCCTTCGCGCTACCTCGCTCGCTCGCGCTCGTAACAAAGATGCTTCGTATACGCCTCTCTCTCACTCACTCACTCTCTCTCTCTCTCTCCCCCCTATGCAGGGAGGTTCCGGACGACACTGACCTCTTCCCGTGTGAAAAGGTTCGTAATAGGAACCCACGTTGAAACACGTGGACAATCGACGCCACTTGTATGGACAGATGGCCGAAGAAGACAGTTCGCCAAGTGTCGAGGCATTAATGGTGTAAGACTTAGCCAGAATTTAGCCAAAAAAATTATATGAAAAAAATCTAATTTTTTTAATAAAAAAACTGCATGGAACTGCATGGCATTATATGCAAATAGGCCATAGGTGACCATAGGCATACCATAATACATTGGTCACCTATGGTAAATAGGCCATAGGTGACCTTAGGCTATTATATACACCCCCAGGAGGTTATTCTTAGGATTCAAACCCACAATCACAAGAAAGTAAGATGTCATTATTACTTTATTAAACAATATAAATATCCCATCCAATAGGCTAATTCAGGAGATCTCCAAGTCCAAAATTTATCATTTCTTGAGTTAATGCTACACTACATTTTCAGGTTCAGTAATAGGTATATATATTTTTAATGCCAAAAATTTCTAAAAATTACCTGCCCAAAAGGTCAAAAGTTAAGGAAATTATAGGTTTGCTGATGGTCAGATTTTTGAAATTTGGAGACAATTGTGTAAGTTATATTTAGAGTTTTATCATTATTATTTTTGGAAAAAAAATTAATAGGTAAATGATTTACCAATCACTTGTCTACTTATGCTTAACAATAATCTATTACAACTGACTTAAGTTGCTGGATTAAGTTGTGGATTCCTTGTTCCTTGCAACTAAGAACCTTGACAAAGAAGAGAAGTCATGCAACATTTCTCTCTTAATGAGATCATTCCATGAATTAATCTGCTCATTCCATGAACTTAATGTGCAATGATCAATCATGGTTATCAAAAAAAAAAAAAAATCACATAAAAATGTCAAGCCAAATTTTCATAAATTATCAAATTTTTAGTGCCAAACTCAATCATGAAAAGTAAAAATAATTATTCAGCACTTCATTACCAAACCAAATAAGATAGTACAGTAACCATTCCGAGCCCTTGCTCAAGTTGAAATCTATTCACTCCAATGTTGATTGTTTCTTTACTTTTAAATGAAGAACCTTCGATTTCAGTTCCAAATAATAAATTAGAACAAGCTCAAATATCAAAATGTTTCTTTAAACCTCTAAAGTTGTGCGTTCATTTTACAAGCAGAGGGTGTCAGTGGCGTTGCAACAAGTGTAAGGGATCTTTATTTTGAGGTGTGTTATTGTAGGTGACGGTTCTTCTAGGCTAAGTGTTCTTTCAGATGTTCCTCCCCTCGCTTTATCTGAAATGTATCTCACTATTAGGGGTTCGGGGTACTTGATTTGTTCCCATTCCCCTAGTGGTTCACCCTCTTTGGAGGATTCTTTGTTTGCTAGGACTTGGGTCCTTCCATCTTGTAGCTTTTTCTCCCCCTTTGTTGGGTGCTTTGTTTTATTGATGATTGGCAAGTCTTCATCATCTAAAGTTGCTTGAACTCTCTAGCAAGTTCATGGAGCTCTTGAACTACAGTTGTCTCTTTTGTCTTTTGACCACTATCATTGTATAGGAATCAATACCCCCCAAAAGTTCTTGCCTTTGCCTTGGTAACAATAAGTTCACATGATTAGAGCTTCATCATCCCCAATTTTTTGTCAGCCTCAAACTCTTGCCTTGGCTCTTCCAAAAAGAGTTTGCCTGAAAGCTTTTCAACTCATCTTGCCCCACAATTGTTAGGATAAAGCTTTTGTAACTAGGTGAACAGATTCAACATAATGTGCACTACTCTTGCATCTGGAAGCAATTCTCTAACACTTGCAAGTTGTGTCATGAGCTCCTTAACGCTTCTTATGAAATCTATCGCATATGATGTCTCCTCCATCTTGAGGGAGTGTAGCTTGTTCACAAGAAAATGTGTCCTATTAGGATAGTGCATTCAAAATGTTCCCGCAAGTCTCAAGATCTTCAGCATCTGCAATGACGGGGATTATCTTGTCCTTTATTGCTATTATCATAATGAAAAAAGCTTTGTATAATGTATCCTAGAGCATTGTAGTTGTCATTTTTGCATTTGCATAATTATTGATCACTATTGCTTCCTGTTGGAGCACACTCCTAAGGGCATTGGACATACTAGCTCCCAGAGCTTCTCTCTCTGGAGTACAAACTCAATCATAACCTTCCAAACCCCATAATTGGTGACTCCTTCAGATTATTACTCTCACAAATTAAAACCTTGATGAGGTCTGGGCCATTCACACACATTCACTCAAACAGAGTGTGGATCACTGGATTACACACAGAAACTTACGTACTCCTCCCCATAGACAACAGTATGGATCATTCAAACACTCATGCACTCCTCTCAAACCAATTGCTCTGATACCATGTAGAAAAAACGTTTCTTTATAATCACAACTCAAGTACAATGAGAAGACATACACAAACCATTTTTACAGCTCATAGGAATATACATTCTCTCTATCTGCCTAACATTAATTACATACAAACATAAGATTGTATGCACTACAGTTGACACCATGATTTTCTACTTCAGATCTGAGATTTTAAACTTTTGAGTATTAAACTATTGACCTTCTAGATACTTGATAGCCATCTTCAAAGCTACTGGTGTCTTTCTAAAACGCAGGTAGCCACTTGAAGACTATTGGTTACCAAAAGATCAGACAACTGACAGGTCAGATGCATCTTTCTACATAGTGAACCTCTCCATCTCCTAGATTGGTACCTAGCAAAATATCTAGCTTGTAATGAATGGAACTCACAAACACCTGCACACACTCCTTGGACAATCAAAAGTCATAGGCATTGATGGAAACTTTGAACTTATATGGATCTATTCCTATCATAGTATCATGTTGGAGTTTCTCTCCAATCAAGCTGTATTTAGAGTTTACACAGGATGGCTCATAGTTGAGCAGCATCCTTGCCACTTTCAGCTATCTTAAAAAATTGAAAGTTGTAGGCAAGAATATATACAAGCTACTTGCCAAATGAGAAAATATATTGGAAGACAATCCTCCCATTTACACAAATATTTTATTGTTGTAAGGAATTAAATACAAGGTTGATAAATGCTTGTGCCACACCGACAGGAGAAGGAAGATGAATTCTGGATGTTGTAATCACTCACCAGCACCATATCATATTGTCAATCCAGGGATGCCCCCCATATATTACTGCCAAATGCCTGCAGTGCCTGGATTATTTGAGGCCAGTAGTGCACAGTAAATTAGTCCAGAGGGAGGAGAATGCCTTAAGGAAATGTGTTTTAATGGTGGAGCCATTTGTGCTTCTTCTTCTTTTGCTCATCAACAGCCTGCAAGCACCGAAATCAGAACCCGACACACACCATCAGACTTGTGACAATTAGAAAATGCTTAACATGGAAATCAATAGAATTAGTTGCATTTATTAGAACCATGAAAAGGGTTCACACCTTTTGATGGTCCAAACCCTTCAAGAGCCTACAGTCTCTCTACTGTGAGTCCCAACGTGTGATGAAAGAAATAGAAATTTCCCAGGTCAGAGATATACCGTCTTCAAGAAAGCTCGGAATGTTAACACTGCAGCATCGCGCCTTCTGCATCTCAGGAACATCATGTCACTTAGTCCATACATTACAATATTTATTCATCCCTGGGTTGCCGTGATGAAAATACAGATGAATCATGCCTCTAATTCAAGTCCAAAAGCCAATATGTTCACACTGAATCAATCTCAGATATTTGTGTCTGCTTCTCTAGAACAGTTATCACCAGGTGAAAGAAGCAAAAGCAACAAAACCTTCAGACTTCAGATTATGATGAGGTAAAGAAGTTACCGAGCATCCCACAATGCAAAACTGCTTCTTCTACCATCATGGCTTTTGATTACACACTGTATTAGAGGGCCCACTGGTATTTCAATCTGCCACAAACAATCTACTGTCATCCAGTAGTTGGGAAAAGTGACAGCACATGTTTACATACCCACCATTATGCTCATCAATTGGACATGTCAGACTCTTTGCAGTGGTAAAATACATTCCACGCTTCCCTCCTTTCTGAAATTGCTCAACTAACTTGACCAGAGTATTTCTTAACAAAGAGCTCTTTTGGCAAATGACATTGTAGAACAAGCCCCCAATGATTTACTCACAAAATCAGATATGCAGAATAGTAATGACCAGGAAAAAGACAAGTATGGGTTATGGGAAAGAGTCATGCAACATACAGAAACATCAGCTGCATACTTTTCACTGATAACTTTACGAGAATCAGTACGGCGTAACTCATATGTAGAGCGGCGTAGTATTAGTACAGCAGGCTCCAGTGGTTCCTCCGATGGTCCTTCCTGAAGATGTACTAGGTCATGTTAAGATCTGAAATGCCAGTGGCCTACTCATCAACCAAGACCACCTTCCCTAATGACAGTGACCTTACAAGGATTTGCCAATGTCTAGGTTCCTAATTTTGTTGTGTTGTCAATGATCCATCAAGAAGAGAATAGTTAGACATCACACATCACTGTCCATTACACCAAACTCTAGACCAAAAGTTACAATAAGAAGCGGATTTTTGGCAGTTCAATTTCATATAGAACCCAGCCATTGCAAGCCCCTTTAACATATAGAAGTCATAGCAGAAGAAGGGTGTGGTGCACTATGGACCAGGAACTGCCCGTCGAATGATGCATAACCATTTGTAATATAGCTGACAATTTGATCTTTCATCATTGGATCTGCAAATACAACCACAAGTAACATGAGGCTATTGAGCCTATTCTATTCTACTGGGGGAACATGTGGTCTTACCTGTGAAAAGTTGCTATAATGACTATATCATAGAGACTCCTGGTTTGCAGAACATCTGCTAAGCAAGCTGCAGAAAGGTGTCGTCTTAAAAGTTTCAATTGTTCAAGGGTACCTTACCTGCTCCATATAGGGTTTGACTTTGAATCTTGAACAAATCATAATTGAAGGATCACTGTCCTCATTCTAACAAGCAGTCTAATATTTGCACCAATAGGTCTGTGCATACACAACACTGACCTTGAGAGATCGATCTGCCATCATTAGCCATGACCATTACTAGCTCACCCTGCACACCAGACACAAATTATTAACATCTAGTATTATAAAATAGAACTTAGACCCTGCAAAAACTCTTGAAATGAATTGACTAAATTGGCATTTTTGAGTTGTTAGAATGAGGTGTATATCTGACAGCCACATTACAATAAATCTGCACAGTTTTGCTCTCCTCTCATAATGGTAAACATTATAAAAGCACATTTACCCATAACAACCCCTGAAAGATTAAAAGACTTACTCTGCGACCCATCTCATCCATGGGCACACAGTCAATGGCCAGCTTGATGTCACAGTCATCTGCAGTGATCATATACTCTGGCTGTCCTGCCCCTGTCACTCCAATCATTAATTAGAGTCTCTATGAATAGATAACTCATATTGCTAAGTGATGATTTGCAGAAACCAGACTGATTTCCTGCATCCCAATAAACAATAGATTTTGAACATAAAAGCAGACTTAATTTTTGGGAGTGTACCAACGGGTCTTTTCTTTATCACTCCAAGGTACCAACCATTTTAGTCATTCTAGAGAGGAAATATGCAAAAGACTGACCAATAAAAAACCTAGTAATAGCCAGAAATCTGTCAGCAGGCAACACCAGGGAATCTGCAGGAGGTAAGAGGAGATTGAAGAGTACCCTCAATATCAGTTCTACTGCCATCTGGAAGGTGCCGAACCCACTGCAGTCCAGGAATAAATAGTCAACCACCGAGGTCAGACATATATTAAATTCCATATGAAGCACACAAAGTTGTATGCACTTTAAGTCTCAAAACTATATTCTTTTGTTTTAAAACAAGCAGGGTGGTCTGCAATAAGACCTGGAAGATGCAAAGAGTCGTTCCATTAACGGGGTAGCCACATGCCGTTAACCGGCCACCCAAAACAGCATCACCCACTATTATAAGGCCCTCAATTCCTGGTAAAGAGTCACCTTCTGCAAAACCCAAATCTCTTTGTCTCATAGGTTAACACCAAAGTATTTCACACAGAAATATCTCAAGATGGTCACAGGTAAAATATCTTATCATGCTGTCAATTATAACAATAATCAGTAACACATCTAACATGTCTAACACAGGTACAGTCCTTTTAATCAATAGCGAGGGATGTCCTTTAAGCTGCATAATCAAAACCAACATATTGTTTACACAGTGCATGTCCACGCGCTCTCCACAACTAAGTTATCTGTCATCTAAAGTGTTTCCACTAAATAGTCATTGTCACCAGTAATAGGATTAGAGTAATGTGGCTCACCTGCAGTGCTTGAAAAGTTGGGCCTTTCAGTCAGATTGGGCAGATGAGGACCAGCATAAACTCTGTCAAGATGTGAGTCTTGCTCATGGCCTCTGGGGAGTGGCACATAGCCCTCTGGATCACCAAAACGCTCTGGTGCCTGACCACCCATTGACTCATGCCACACAGGGGCTTGAGAGTTGGGGTGTTGTCTGTTGGTCACACAGATCCACAGAATGGTCATATTTCCAGTTCAGATGCTATATCCAAAGAATGGATCAGTAAGGTCATGTACCTGATGTTGAGTTCAATCAAAGAATCTCTCTGAAGAGGAAAGTGAACTGTTCCCAGTAAATCTTCACAGGAGTGCCGTTCTACCACAAAAAGCTTAAACCCTAAACCCTCAAACAAGGTGCATAAGAAAGTAAAGTGTGAATGGTTGATTTTGTTGCCTTTAAGCAACATCATCATCACCTTACCCTAATATAATCTCTAACTAAGAGATTGATGTGATGATTAGTGGACACAATCAATGGACAAGGCATTACAAACGGCTGTAGTCAAATACAGCTTGTCCTGGATTTAGAACTTGCTATAAATCTTGTCATCTGAATTATTCTTCTTACATTTAACTGCTTCAAAGATCCCGTAATACTATCCCTCAGTCTTCATTGGAGGCAAATGCACAAGGGTTGACAAGCCCTGTGGCTAAGCAAATATGTTGAGGAGACAGGTTTTGCAGAGCTCACTGATGGTCACTGAGAAGTCTTTGTCGTTGATTGTTCCCACTTGGCTTATCATTCTGACTCTGTGGAGGTAAGGCACCCCGCTCTAGTGGAGGTCCTGCCTGTGGTGTCTGAATTGGCAATGTTGGCTGTAGCGAAAATGAGGGCACTATCTCAAACCCATTCTCCTGTTCACAAATATCCCAAAGTTGAATTGAGCATCAGTGATTGACAAATCACTGGCCTTACAAACAAACAGGGATACTCTTTCCTATACTGAAACAAAAGTGGTCAAGACTGCAATCCACTGTTGTCTTTTCTGTTTGATAGTCATAACTCAAACTTTCAAGACTATTCTCACCACATCGCCTCTGAGACTGCCAATGATCTGTTGCAGTTTGCAGATCACATATGTCAAAGAAGACTTAGGAACATTGCTATGCTTTGTCACCCTCCAAATATGGTCCTAATATGGTCCTTAGATCTTACATGTTCCTTACCCCAGTCCTCCTGCTATAATCTCTTCAAATGTCACCTAAGTTGAATGGAAAAGGATGGTCAAAGATTAAGGTGTTCACTTTTAGGATTTCAAGTTTATAGGTTAGAGGTCCCTGGCATTGGCAGCTGCAGCCATGTCATAAGGCACAGCAAATCTGTTGCACAGTAGTGAAACCTTTCCAGAGACTTGTATGTTGACTGGTACTCAGGCAGGACATGCTAGACATGGGCTCTAGCCTCATTGAAAAACATCCCAATCCTTGTGGAATTCCATTAAACACATCACACTCAGCTATTCTTCAGTAACAAAGTAAAACCAAAATATGTCTTGGATTCCTCATTTGCTGCATAAGCCATCTGCAAGTGCCAGGATGATTACAGGTTGTTTTACAACTTTGATCTGCATAATTTGCAAGATGCAATTAGTGTCCTTTTTCACTCATCAAGCAGAACACTGCTGTTAACCTTCAGTGGGCCAAATGTAATAGTTACTTGAAATGGAGGCAGAGGAGTGGAGGGTCTGGAAGGCTGAAAGGAGGGCGGATATGGTGTGTAGTACTGAGAGTCTTTCACCTTAGCCTGCATGAAACCAGGAAAAAACTGTAAGTTTTGAAGAGAGTGGACAGTTCACTATGTAGATGAATAAACAAAGTCACTGAGGGACTAGCATTGTCATGTCTTTGTCCACACATCACATGATCACTGTTCCATCATCTGACCATTGTTGTGACATCTGCTTCCTGTGATTTGGAACTGGTGCTTAATAGACAAGGTTGTGAAGAAAGTTGTTACTCAAAATAGAAGGGATATGAATAAGTCCTAGACCTTGTACAGTTCCAACTCTGACCGCAGTCTTTGCACCAGTATCTGCAGGCTCCATTTGCACAACTATCAGACTGCTTTCTATGATATGGTTAAAGGAATGAGAGAGCATCAAACAGTGTTGTCCACCATACTCTGATCCAACAAATGCATGCAGTACAGAGCTGCAATTGTGCCCATGACAAACAGCACAACTGTGTCAAAAAATGAACAATTCAACAGCACAGCCAATGATTGCAGAAGTGCCGGGTCAGATATCTTTGATTCTGATAAACAAGGAAATTCCTATGAAACCAATCCTATTGACCCATGATGGGACTACTGCAGCTACAAATTTGATCTCTGACCAATTTCTTCAGGGCTCATGATTAGCTTGCATTGCCAGTTCCTACCTCGAGTAACTGTAATATTTTTGTAGAGTACCCAAACAAATTCACAAGAAACAGGAAATCAGGTGAACAAGGAGTATGACTCTCCCACAAGGAGCAAGGAGTAACCTGATTCCAGGCTCTCAATCACTGTCCCATCTAAATGATAAATTAAAAGAAGATGAAGAAATAAGTGACAACGAACCTTGACATGGCTAACCATGGATTGAGCATCTGAGACCAGTGGTTGCAGGTCAAACTCAGACAACAGTGGCATCAGTGACTGAACATATGTGTTCTTCTCCTGCTCTGCCAACTGCCATACTCAGCTGGACCATTCTTCAGTATAAATTCTTGCACAACTCAAGGTCAAAAAGTACAAAAGGGCCAGAAATTGAAGGCAGAAGGTCCTGCTGATACAGAGATGATGATAACATCAGCCCAAGATGAGTCAGGATTTTTCAGTGAGAAACCTGAACAGCATATGTCAGGCGGATGTTCTCTTCAAGGATATCTTGGCGATATGACAATGCCTTGAAAGCTGCATCTACAAGCCCTTGTTGCATCTGGTCATGGGTCTGTGATAAGTCAGAACAGCACAGAATTAATCTCATAACAAGAAGTTGGCTACAAATTCATCTGAACAAGACGACAGTGATATATAGATAAGGTAAAACCATACCATTCGCAGCTCTGCAACCCGATGCTCTAGTATTCTTTTCTCACTAATTAGTTGAGCCTCCTGCCATTTCATAGGGCAAGGACAAATGAAAGTAAGTGCTCATGGTCCTATTATCCAATCAACAAATTAGAAAAGTACTGCATATTTATAGTTAATCAACTGACACTCGAGAAATTCACTTTTTGAATCAAAACCTCAGTCCTAGAGTCACTAGTACACTCATTTTGAAGTTGCTGGATGTTGAATGTGCAATCACCCCACAAATAGTTCACAAGTTGTGTCACAGGAGCTGATAGAATTTCTGACACTAAGATATACAAAAGCTAAGTTTCACGGGATGGGGGTGTATGCCTCAGTGTTTAGCATATGCTGTGAAGAGCGTTATTTTGCCTCTGATACGTAAGGTAACAATGCCATCCAATGATCCATATCCAAGTGTGCTCTTAACCCCTTTCTCCTCAAACACCACTTAAGAAGCATAAATGACCATGCACATTATGGAAATCATACACCAGGACAGTACATCATGCATTCCTTAGATCATTGCCAAAAAGTATGCCAGTGCAGGTTACACAGAAAGACAAAGCCCACATAGGGAAGAATGGACAGAGGGCCAAGAAAACTTGCCTTCATTGAAGCTTCTGCTAGTTGTTTCCGCAACTGACTGTCAAAATCCTCTGAGTTTCTTGAATTCATTACTGTCATATCCTGGGTCATCCAGAGCAATTTCAGGTGTGATGTTCAGAGTTCAGACCAGATATAACTGGGTGTCAAGCCTGCTCCTACAAAAGGATGGTGAAGTTGAAATTTGGTGTGAACTCCAAGACCAGTTCGCCATGAGGCACAGAACCTCCTATGAATCAAAACCATTTCTACGGGAGGATGATGAATCTGCATTAACCATTATCTGCAAGTGGAAGAGTGACACATGTGCTACCTCAAAGTCTATGTGAAAGGTACCACCTGTTGATGATTGGAGAAATAACTGTTTGTTGTCTCTGCCATGTCTGAGGAAAAGCCCTGCCCTGCACTTGATGGTCTCCAGAAGTCTGTTTCATGGTGTCGTCGACCCCTGGTGCATCACTAACATCCTCTGAATGACTAACAACCCATCTGACCTCAAACACAATTCTGCAGGAGATTCCAGATGGCCAATGTTAAGGAAAACGAGAGAAGACCTACATGCGAGGAGAGACTGAGCTAGTTTGTCTATTTAAGCGATTATTGCCATTTTCCATAACTTGTGTCCCATGTGCACGTCCATTGTGGCCTCCATTAGTAGCCACCACTCCATTCCTGGCACCATTGCTTGGCATGTGGAGCTGAGCTGATGAGGATGTATCACCTGGTGAGGAGACTGCACCATTTTGATACTCAGAGAGAGAGGGCATTCCCAGATTGCGCCCCTGACCCCCTGCTGCTTGTGGAACTCTTGCACTAAGAACTTGTGAAGGTGGAGGAGAAATTGTGTAGAGATTGCTGGCATCTTGCTTTCCAAGTTTCTTCAAAATAATAACAGCAAAACCATCAGTAAACCCACAAAAGAGCAATGATCATAAGGCCTAATCCAGTTCCCTACATTTGACTGATCTTCCTGCATGTGATTCTTTCTGACATAGTGAAGAGAAACTTACAGAGAATACACACATTTTGACTAAACTAGGGGGCTCGAGAGACATTATGATTCACACTCCCAGAGCCTCTGCTGGAAGCAATGCATATGACCCTATTACATTGACACTAACACTAACATATCTATGCAATGGCAGAGTAATCTCAGCAGAGAAAATCTCAAAGACTACAATTGGAAGGTAATATGACAATGAGTGCAGTCTATGATAACAACCTTACAAGCATCTTGCTCACAAAAGCATCAGACCTTCACCTTCATCACTCATACTAACCTACAAGAAATCAGCATTCCTTCTTTGCAGAGAAATTTGCAGGTCTCCATCAATTCAACCTTTGATTCTACTCAAAACCCTAGTTGTGCTGATCGTTGCAACAGACAGACAGGAAGACAGTCAGTCACATGTTGTTGTCTTCTTCATTGAACCACTTACATTGTACTGCAGCTCCCGTTCTGCTTTTCGAAGGCTGGATCTCAACTGTGCTATTTCCTCCACCTGTAAACAGCATAGCACAGAAATTGAGACCGTTTCTTCTTCTTCCATTTGCCCTTCTTCACTTGGCAAATGCCAGAGTAGGTGCAGCAGCAATGCACAACTGAATGACATTGATGCCAGGAAAACAGGGTTTCAGGACTCAGGAGACTCTTCTAACCTGTGCTCGAATTGTTGAATCCGCAATGTCTATTGTGTCCACGAGTTCCTTCATGCGAACAGTTTGCAGCAATTCAGCCCCTCCTCTCGCTTGTACCACACTCAAAGAGAATTCAGAGAGAGGAAGAGAACCACTCGCAGAACTCTCCTTCTGCATTGGAAAACTCCAAAGAACTTCAAAAGAATCTAGATACACATGGAGACACCAAAAAGATCGCAGTGAATACTGACCTGCTCGGAGCTTCTTGGTCTAGGCGCTAGCTCCACAGAGCGTAGCCTGTTTTGAAGCTCCGTCACAACTGCTCCTGAACCGGACCTAGCATCTGCCTGTTCTGGCATATTTCCTCCTCCTCCTCCTCTTCTGTAGTCCCCTCTTCTCGACGCTTCTGCACTCCCTCGATACGCCATTTCTCTCCCTCTCCGCTGCTTTTTCTACCACATGTTGTTCCGAACTACAAAAGCTCCAGCCATTGAATCTCCTACCCCTAAGAGAGTTGCATCTTCCGCAGCTTCACACTTGGGATACACATCACCGAGATTCTCTCGCGGCCTAGTATTGTTACCCCCCGGGGTCCGCGACGCCAATTTTTCTCCCCTCCTACAACGCCTCCTTTCTAGAAACACTCTTCAAAACACACAGACCCTCGAACATTCTCTCTCACCTTCTTTCGTCTCTTCCTCCGCCTCTCCTTCCCGGGACGCCATCCTTCTCGCCCCCCGGTACTTCTTCCTTCTTCAGCACCTTCTCCAAAACACAAGTTCCCCCCCCCCCCGTCAGAACCGTTGTCAAAGCAGCTTCATCCTCAAAGCAGATAGCAGGAACGTGTCACGGATTCTCCTCACTACAATCAGCTGATCCTGCGTCTTTCTACAGAAATCCTCAAGTGCAGATCATCTTTCGTGAAAATTCTCTTGCAATTCTTCTTTTTTACCCCGTCCCCTCCGCCCCCACACAAGAAAACACAACGCCAAAAACTCGTCACCGATATGCAAACCTTGCACTACATACTACTGATCTTCCGCTTTCTTTCTTTCTTTCTTTATTTCCTTCTTTCCTCGCGATTAATGTTTCTTGAGTAGAATTTTCGCAGGAATTTTCCTTGTCTCCCATGTGCAGAGCCACGCTGAACCAAATGCCCCCGGAACTCAAAACCGACCCCAACTATCCCCGCAAGCCCCCCGCCCCAAAAGGAAAAATAAAAAATTCATGAACCCTTCCTCGCAGCAGCACACTACGAGAATCACGACAAAGAAAAATTACTAATTTATTTCATTCTTGTAGTATGCAACACAGCCGATCCGAATTCTCTCAAGGAGTTTTCTGTTGTTTTTTTCCCTCCAGGATTTTGCCTCCCCCACCCCCTCCCCCACCCCAACCGCAATCTTTTCCGGAACCGGTGCAAGAGCCGAGGAATTGGCTGCAAGTGCCGCATTCACGTACGTCCAAAGGCCAAATTATTCAGCTTGAAAAGATGGTGGCTCGGCCCCACCCACCACGCCTGCAGCACCTGCAAAGATCTGGTGCGCGCAGAAAACGCACACAAGCAAACCAAATCCTCGACACGCGCACAAACATCGCGGCTCACTCGCGCGCTCGATCAACGCTCCGTCGTTCCCTTGGACGCGCGGTCTTTCACTTGGTCGCTCGCTCCCTCGCTCGACGTGCGTTTGTTTGCTCGCAGGGAACTAGCAAAGATTTCCCCCCCCGCCTTTACCGACCGGCCTGAGAAAAAGATTCCACGTAGTCTGTCCACATACCCTAAACCTTATTCCAGAATTAGACCCGTTAGATCCTCCCTAATTACAGCCGTTGGATCATAAACCTTCTTTGGTTCTGTTCACTGTTTTTTTCTTGGGAATTTTTGTTTGTAGCCAAAATGGCGATCATCCACGGGAAGATGTAGGAAAAGTGGCTATCATCCATAGGAAGATGTGAGAGAAGTGACTTTCATCCCAAGGGAGATTTAGCCAAATCTGGATATAAACCAGAAATAAAGTGCAAATCATTAATCATTCTTCTATATTTTTGGCTACGCAATGAAAACCAAGTATATGAATCTAGCGATTTTTACTTTACTTGGGGTTTTTTTGTTTTTTTTTTTTTGGGGCCCCGCTGGCCCTAAAATTGTTGAAAATTGAAAATTCTTTCGTTGTGCTCAACATTTTACTCAATTAGTTGTTTATTTTAATATTTTAATTTTACAACCACATATCATTAAAAGATTGTATATCAACCATGGCATGAGAACTAATGGATGAAAAATGTCAATAGCAAGAAGGTTCACAAGGGATGGAAGTGAACAAGGAAGCAAAGTTCAAACCCATTATTAAAACTCTTTTTTTCTTTTTTCTTTTTCAAATCTCTATTTTTGCACACCCAAAAATATAATAATAACAATAACACTCTTTTACTTGAAATTGATGGCATTTGCACATTTTGAAATGGCATGTTGTTCTTTGGGAAAAATAAATTGATATTCATAAATAAAATAAGGGGGATGATAAGATTTTTATTTTTATTTTTTATTTTTGGGCACTTTATATGGCCTATACTCTAGTACCTTGGTGGCTTCAAGACACAAATTATATATTTTTAGAAATGCTGAAATTTCCCGAAATTATTTTTCTCAAAAGACCAAAAATTTTGGTGAAGGAAAATCAAAAAATCTTTATAAATGTTTTGAAATATTTTAATTTTTTTTTTACATGGAATCTTTAAATTCAATTAATTATTGGGTGCACATGTGCTGAAGCCACCCTTGTGCTACAGATATTTATTGAATATAGTAAACCCTTGAACTTTTGGCATTCATGTTTTTCACATGATTTATGGTTGCTCGCGTCACCCTTCTCACTTTTGATGTGGCCAAGTGTCATCAACAACCTTCTTCAATTATAGAATGTTTTGCTACTAACACTTGAAAAAATATGCATTTGCTTTTTGGCCAAAGGTAATAATACTTTCATGTTGCAAATTTTTTGATATTTTTTCCAAAAAAAAATCCAGAAAGACCAGGGGAAAAGCATGTTTTTGCAATGTAAAATATGTATAACAACAACAACAACAACAAAATAAATAAATAAATAAAAATTGCCAATTTGGTGAAATTAAAAATTGGCCAAAAAAAATGATGAAAGGATGTATTCATTTGTTCAAAGGTTGGAGAGAGTTACTATAAACCACTTTGTGAATCTTTCAAAACATCTATGAGCCAACACCATTGGTGATTCCATGTTCATGTGGTGCCCATATTCAATTAAATTATGTAAAATCAACCCAATTTTTTTATGAAAATTGCAACACATTCGTACATTTCACAATTTTCTTAATATGTAAAATGTGCATATATATATATTGGTAAAATAAAGCCCATTTTATTATGATAGAATTTGATGTGTTTATGTATTCACACATAAATGTATGTCAAAGGGTGAGTACAAGTGAGAATGTATAAGATAAAGTACATGAGCTTTGACATTAGGAGTTTGAAAGAAAGCATAGCAAGTGCCCAACTTGTGTTGTTAAAAGGTTCAAGCGGTGTGCTCGGCACAAAGCAAGCTATTCATGAGTCTTTTTTGAAAGGATACCATGCATAAGGTACAAATACAGCATATCCCAACCTTTTCTTTTTTTAGAGGTTCCTTGCTAGGTAGGGAATTTTTTTTGTCCAACCATACAAGTTCCCTTTCTATTCGCATATATGGACATGGTGGGTAATGAACTAACCAAGGAAAAACAAAAGTGAACATGAAGAGATAGTGAATAACCCAATATAAAGGACACTACTTGGAGAAATCTCCTAGTGTACTTGGAGCATACTTTATAGCTCTTAATATCCCTTCTAGAAAAGAGACGGGATATTACATCCACTCTAATGTATGTAATGCCCAATGGATGTGAACACTCCCCACATAAGCGCTCATTGAAGGTGAAGATAACACACACCATCCCTCTCACTCTTAAGGAGTACAATAGATTACACCATCCCTACCACTCTTAAGGAGTACGAATATAAACTCTTTCACCCCGTAACCCCCTCCTCCCCCTTTGCTACACATTGTGATTTAACCTATGTGTATAGGTTGACAAGAACCTTGGCCTTGTGCTTTTGGTAAAGGTGGCAAGTCCAGACATTCCCGAAATGCCAGGCCTTACTCAACAAGCACCTTGTCCCACACCACACCGCTTACTTTGTGAATGCCCCCACCACCTTTAGGTCTCTACCCTGCAAAAAGAATGTCATAAGAATCGTTCATTATCAATTTATCGAGTTTCAGTTTTTATAATGAATATTGAATTTCCATCACCTCGTTAGAGGGATTATTGTTTGCCATGAAATGGCCAGATTTTTATTTTTCATTTTTTATTTTTTTTCCACAAGAAAATCAGGTGTTAGCCAATTCACAACCCCTTGCTTATGGCTTGTTGTAGGATTGAAAACTTAGAGACCATTCTTCATTTTTTCCAATAAATAAATAAATAAATAAATAACACTTAGAGACTTGTAAAAATAACAAGAAAAGTTTTGGATCTTTTGGAAATAGGAGAAAATCTACAACAACATGTTTTTGCAATGCCCAAAACAAAAGGTTGAAAAGAAAGGTTCTCTTACCCTCACATACCTAATTTATTAAAAAAAATTATCGGCCCATCCATGATAATAATATTTTAATTATTAAGAACAATAGCACTTTGTACTCTTGCAAAGGCTTTTGCATTGGCCTCCCTTGCATAGATAGCTTATAGGCCCAAAATTTTGGGCAAAGAATATGGGATAAAGTGTGGTTCTAGTAAAAACAACTTGGGAAACACATTTGAGAACATCATAAGTAAATGCATTGTGAAGTTGGTGAGAACCATGTGGCACACATCGGGAACAACATAACATCAACAATCCTCACCCGTTCCCCAAGGAGAAAAAGAACTGAGCCTCTTGGTCACTCTTTTTGGCCTAAGCTCATGACATGGGCATGAATTCTAAGGACATAACCATGAAAAAAATAATCATGTCCTAAAGACCAAAATGTGTAATGAAACAAAATGGGACACACCCCCAACAACGATAAATTAAATTTTGGGCACCTTCCCGAAGGTCTCATGGGAAGTTATGAGAAGTTCAAAACCTGGAACTTAATTTTATCATTTGGTAATGATAGTATTCAATATCTATCAATATAATGTCACACATGTAAAGTCAATTTGGCACCATATCACTAGATAATCTATTAAATTGGTGTTAGGCTACATGTCAAATTTGAAATGAGGCTTGGTTCTTTTTAGGGTTTATCTTTTGATTACCCAAACTTAAAGCAACATACGAGTTGGGGCACATAAGACCAATGAAACACACATATTACAAGATGCATTGTACATACCATCATGACTTTTGGGGAACTCTAACTAGTGTACTTGTGACGAGACTCTTCAAAAATCATTATTTTCAAAACTAGATAAGTATACAAGGATGCAAAAGGGAAGGGGTAAAGTGCTAACCTTATTTGCATGGTCCCATCAATAAACACTACAAATGGGCTTTTTCAATGTGAAGTTCTGCGCACATAGTTAGTGGATTTGTTTGTAAGATTGATATTTTAATTGTTGCCTTGTATTTTGAATTGAAAATTTCATGACATGTGTTATGTACAAATGTCAATTTCGTCTCAATCTAATGTTCTAAAAGTAAGAAGGGATATTTGGTAACTTAATAGTTGATACAATGTTTAGGATGTTTTAATTCTTCTCAAAGCATTGGAACAAGTTTTATGTAGCAACCAATTATTAAACCAATTTTACACTATTCAATTCGAAAGTAGTTAGAGGAATTTGTTAATGCAAATAGCATCAAAAAGGGATAGTTAAAAGAGTTTGTTGATGAAGAGGATGGTACAAATGGAGAGGGCATAGTTGGACCACCAAAGTAGTTGAGTATAAATTGCTTTGCATTTACATAAAATGTTTAATGTTTTGCAAACATATTTTTGTATTTTACAAATCTCAAAATTGAAGTTTTTCAAATAGATTGTCAAACACGCTTGAGGTTTAAACACTATTCTATCATATAATAAAAGGTTTTACCAAAGCCTATTCCAAAGTGTAACTAATATTCCACACCATGTGATTCACATCACAAATGGAACTATGGAATCAAAAGTGAAACTAACATCCATTAAAAATGTTAATTTATTGATTAAAAAATATTTGAACAAGATGATCATACAATTAAAAAGACAAATCATTTCAAACTTAGTCACATCGAACATGATTAAGTTGTGAGATATGTGAACACCCATGATTTTCATTTTGACAAGAAATTATTATGTGCTAGTTGATGTAACTAATCCATTTTGAATAAAAAGTAACAATTGTTAGTTGATATGATTTGTCTTTTTTTAAATAAAAACTAACATAAGTGCTAAATAACGTTGATTCACAAATAGCATAAATTAATCATTTATAATTTATAATTAATTATTAATTATAATTCCTATGGATGTACATATGCTTACCTCCCCTAAACATGTGGGCCACTCGTGGGCCTTAAAGCATCAACAAGGTGGCAAAAGAAAGAATTGAATCCTTTTTTTCAAAAAGGTTGAATTGAGCAAGGCATGAGATTCATCTCCATGTTGACAAGCCAAAGCATTAACCATTCCACTATCACTTAGTGAAAAATAATGTCATAGCAAAATATATAAACCATTTTGAATTTTGAATTTCATACATTATAACTTCAAGTCACGAAATATTTATAAACATATAATTATATACATGAATCAAGGTTGATACTAGGTAGACAACATAAAAAACAACATTTATTACAATATGGAAACATGTTGTCTTTTATGTGGTGAATATTTTGTTATATTGGCTACCTACCCATAAAATTATTATTTATCTAACTATTTGCCTATTATCTACTTATTTAACTACCTACTTGACCTATTACCTACCTAACTATTATTTATTTATCTACCTTCCTTCTTTCTTATTGTTTACCTGATTATCTACTTATTGTTTATCTATCATCTATCTACATATTTTTACCTACCCTAACCTACCTATATATTATCAATCTACAACCTATTTACCCACATGTTTAAAGGCCAAAACACCTACATGCATGGGGAGCCTACAAACTACATTTGACACATATATACATAAGTAATACTTTTAATGATTACAATCTAACACATATAATATGTAACAAGCCGCATCACCCATGGAGTGATTAAAATTAGTTATGTCATAATAGGCATCAAATACACCACATAAGCATGACTTGGTCCACTCATAACCTTTTTTTATAAGGTTTGATTTAAAATTTTAGTTGACTTAGTAAAATAAAACATGTTTACTTTTCAAAAATAGTGAAACACATAAAATAACCATGAAGGAGGTCTCCAATTTGTAAATAGGCTAGGGTCATGAATAATTTAACACCAAATTTCATAATTTCAAAAGTTTCTAATCGTGATATTACCCACATCACAAAGTGGGGACCCCTTTGTATTAGTGCTATTTAAGTGCTTTCACAATACTTTTACATGTCCAAGGTTTAGTACTTTGTTTGTGTAAAATAGGCATTGAAACAATTTAGATTGTATTGATTTAATTTTGGTATTGTTTCAATGATAATTGATGTAGCATCATATTTGCATTGTATTTATGTTGTTTGCCACGTTGTATTCACATTATGTCCATATTGTAATGATATGGCATTAGTATTATGATTGTATTGGATATGCATTTTTAGTTGTAAATGATACAATGTTGTTACAATATGGTTACAAACTCTATTATTGTATTGATTCTATATTGTATTCATGTTGTCTATATTTTGTATTTATGTTGTAATCATATCTTCTTAACATCATATTTGCATTGCATGTGCATTATTGAACATAAGGGATGCAATGTTGCAACAACGTAGCTACAAACTAGATATTCAATATTGACTCAATGTTGTATTCTTGTTGTTTATGTTATTGTATCTATGTTATAATCATATTTTCCCAACATTGTATTTATATTGTTTGTTTGTTGTTGAAGGTAGGTGATGTAATGTTGCAACAACACAGTTGCAAATTGGAAATTCAATAGTGAATCAATATTGTATTCATGTTTATTATGATGTTGTAAATGTGTTATAGGCACACCACAACAAAAGCATTTAGAAACAGTGCGCAAGACTTCTCCAGAAAGAATTCTAAGCAAGCATGGCAGAATCTGCAAACAACACAATAAAGAGAGAGACCCAAACAGAAGAACAACCACAGAATTGATGATTGGTTGACATTGAGTATTCAGCTCGAAACAGAGGGAGGATAATAAGAACTGAACATCATCACCTAGAAGCTCAAAGAAAATTCAAACAGGAAAACCAAAGTAAATATGAGCAACTACTCAAGTGCAGAAGAGAGCAAAAAATTTACTGGGATGTAGCTTCTGGGTCACTCAGAGTCTTTTGGCAAGGGAAGTTTGCGATATGCAGCCTCTAAGGCGTGTGAATTGAACAGTTGATCATGCTGTCCTGAGGCATTTCCTCCCCCAAGTGCTGGAATCAGATTGTCACCAATGGCACCCAGGTCAGTCATACTTCTTATCCCTATCAAACCTGGACCAGGTGAACGTTGCTGCAAAGATGATACCACTTGCCCTGGTGCAAAGTCTGCATCCCTTGATAGCTGGCTGAACTCTGCTAATGTCCCAGGTCCACCAATCTGCATACAAGATTAGTGTCACAATCTCTCAGATACAAATCCAGTGTGTCTGAGCATAAAAGTCTAAGTACTTCCTAGAGATTGCAATACTAGAATAACTTTGACTGTGGAGTTGGACGTAGCTCACTGAAACATCAAATGTGTCAGCATTCTTCAGGTCATCTTCACTGAGGGATACATTTCTAGCAAGAACCGCATTCAACACAGATGCATCACTGTTTGTTTCCTCCAAAGGCTTTGTTTGTTGAGGTGAAATCTGTTGCACTGCTTGCTCCACAGCTCTTACACCTGTTTCTGAGCAAATCATGTAACAGTCATTCATTATGCTCTGAACCTCCCTATACAGTTAGGACATCTTGAAAATACAAAAAGGAAGAATCTTCAAACACCTAAGATCACTGCAGTTTACAACCCCACTTGGCAATGACAGAAAGGTACAGAAGTAGACTCCATCCACTAACAAATTAAGAACAACAGTGGATTACACCTACTATCCATTCTCACTAGAAGATGTTGTGGATGAAAGGGACAGTTGTCTGGGGACTTGGTGAGCAGAAGACTGGGGTGTGAGCAACTCCAAGTTTTGAGGTGGGATTGGTGGTGTTGAAGCTGGGGAAAGGTCCTGTGGACTTGTCACCACACCCAATGGTGGCTACTGCTGTGGCATTGACACCATTTGGGTTGGTAGCAAAGTAGAATTATGTTGTTGCTGTTGCTGTTGCGGACTTTGAATCCGGGCCTGCATACAAAATCAAAATCTCATTGAAGTCCAAGATCAATTTTATGGCCGAAATCAAGTTACATTCTCATGTATCGACTAAGTTCCTCTGCCATCATGAACTGTTCTATCAGGACATGTATGTCCAAATCATCCTGAGAAACACTTTTGTAAGAGCTCTTATGTGGTCCAGAGAATAACCATACCTCCAAGGCAAAGAGTGATCTCAAAATAGACCCGAGGAAGAAACCATTTGCCTGCGCCGACGAGGTCGACAGCACAGGAAGCACATGCACATGCAGCAGAGTGAACACTAGAAAGATAGGCCCCTCATTCGCAATTCTCCCTTTCCCCCTATCTGTTATCTTCTTCTGACAACCCTCCACTGCTGCATGAACAAAAAACAAGCTCAGAAAAATGATATCTTCTGCCCTAACACCAGTCCTCTGCAAATGAATGAATTCCAGTCTTCCCCAGTGGCAAATCTTTTGACTGAGTGGCAATGCAAGCTTCAAATGCTGACAAATGGTTTGAAGGAATTGGTACTACAAATCCAACCTAACTTTGTGCGCTTGACATTAAATTACTTTACGTGAGGAAGGGAAAATAGAGGGATGCAAACAATTGCCCTTGAATCTACTCCACCAGTTTTGCAACATTACATAGACAATATTGGATACAAGATTGGCTAGCATCAGATGGAATATGACTGCAGAGTGAGCTGCAGGCAGGTCTCAGCCTCTCAACAATTCCCATGTTCTATAAAGACCATCTTTTTTCTTGAGAATCAAAAGGATTATAAAGGATGGAGGCACTTCATCATCATTGTCCATACCAACTGATGTTGAAATCACACCACTTTATAAGCAGCAGCTACGGCACTTTTGAAGGAAGAATGAAGAGAAAAAGCTTAAAGGCCAGCTCTTTAAACAAAGATAATCTTCTTCTTCCTACAATGGATGTCCCATTGGATCAACCTCGTCTCTAAAAGACAGAGTTGTGAACTAATCACAGGATTCAAACAAAAGCACATACTTGAATCTCTACCAAAGACTCGATACAAAAGCCGATAAGATCAGCAACCAAAATCTCTAAACAGAAAACAAAGAACTAATTCGAATACCTATATGGAATGCAACAATCCTCAGTGCAGAAGAACTGGACATACAAAATACATGCTGAAGACATAAAAATAAATCAAGGTGTATTGGCTTCCGATCTACACCTCACCGGACGACTCAGTTGTCAAGGACAGTGCGACATGTCACACATACAGCACATCAGAGCAAAAGCTTCCACAACCTGTTTCCCCGAAAGAGTTTCAAAAAAGTCCACAATAGACTAGAGGGGAATCATTTGGTCTGTGCCGAGATACAACGACATATTTCAGTTCTATAAGCCAAACAATCGCACGAGCAATCATCAACATTCCCCAATTTCCGAGCCACTGCCGCACTGAAAAGCAAGAGCGCCACAAAGACGCTATACAGAAAGTGCAGCCGTAAAAGAAACACACGATTGGAGAAAAAAAGAAAAATACCTGAGAAACTGATCCGCACGAGCTTCCTTGCTTGATTGTTTCGTTTCCTTCCTGCAGAAAAGAGACGGAAATTTCTTCCTTAGGGCCCGCCGCCACAGAAAATGGATCACGACAATGCCACCAAGAGATGCCATTCCTTCCACTCCAGAGGAGTCAATCAATTGTCTGGCGGCAATAATAGCCACTCGAAAGGGCTCAAAAGAAACAGAAGAACAGCAGGATCCACGATTCTGTCTCTGCAGATCCAATCGCGCAAGATAACGTGAAAAAAAACTCAGCAGAACTCGGGAGGAAACGACGACGACGCTGGAGCTGGAACACACGATCATCATCGTCGAAGGTCGTGGCTATGGCGGACGCAATGGTCCATTCTTTTACTCAAAGCCCATTCTTTTATTTTCTTTCTTTCCACAATCTATTTCCCATTATATATATAATAAAGTTCAAGTTTATATTGAATCAATGTTTATTATTTGCCCATATGATATTGGAGCATTTCATAGGATTGTATTAATGTTGTGACAATGAGTACCATTGTTTTAACATTTTTAATGTGTTGATTTTATATGATATGCAACAATATTGAAATTTCACCTTTATGAAAGTTGTAACAACATCAATTCAATAGCTAATCAATTTGTATTGTCTTAGCATTGACAAGATCTTATTCTTTGAATGTGTGTTGAAAAAATGTAAATTATGTCAAAACAATCCCGATACTAACTCAATACATATTGTTGTAGTGTCATCAACATATTGTATCAATGACCATATTAGCATTGAATCTTCAACATATAATCATCAATTTGATGATTTATTAATGTATGTTGTGCCAATGTTGGTCATTTTTTTTCATTGATTTAATATTGATAGAATGTTAAATGTTTTAGTATTATATCAATGTTATTTCAGGACATGTTGTTACAATGTCACTTTAACATCATATCAATGATTATATCAACATTGAACGTTGAACATATTGTTAAGATGTTGTAAAAGCACTCATACAAGAGGGGGCAAGTTTGTGATGCAGAACCGTAAACGAAATTTTGTTTATTTGATGAAAATGCCACAACATCAAAAAATCCATGGGAAACTAAATGAAGATATGTTAAATGAGAAAGGCATCCATGAGAGGAGGGAATAGATGGCCAAGATTTTCACATAAAAGTTTTTCGACTATGGGTTCTAGGGTTTTGGGTTTTTTAAATTATCGTGTTGTGCAAGTTTCTAATTATGGTCAATGGGTTTTGGAGTTGAAGGTTGTTCAAGTCTAAAACTTTTTGAAGATATTTTTAAAAGTTTTTTTTGAAGGATTGGGCAAGTGATGAAATGATTAAGGTTTGCAAGATTTCACAAAATTTGAAAGCAAACACAAATAATTACCAAGCAAACATTAAAAGTGACCACAATGAGAAAAGGGATGTATGCCAAAAGGTGAAGTATTTAAAACAACAATTGTAAAAAACCTCTTCCTCATCAAATGTGTTATATACAAACACCATTTGGAAACTAAAACTAAATTGCACCTTTTTAAAAAAAAGCAAATGCATTGTTGCTCTAATTGGTGTTCTTGTTCCAAACAACAACACAAAGTTTGCCCTTACACTATTGAAAACACATTCTCAAATACATTTGACTTTGGGGCCATAATCATCTTTGAACTCTTATTTGTTTTCTAAAATGTAGCTTGATTTTTTTTCAAAGCAACTTTTTCCAAACCTTCATTTACATTTAAACAAGTCATACACTTTGAAAACTTTTGTTTTTCTTACACATTTTTTTCACCAGTTTCACTTTTCTTACACATTTTCATGAATCGTAATAACCACCATGTGGAAAAATGTTAATATTTTGACATTAGTTTTTTTTTTAAATTTATGGGTCAACATATTATTATTTAAATTTCAAGATTTGTAATATTAACCAATTGCATGAATCAAATAATAAACTTTAAAAAAATATTTTAGAATCCATATATGCAACAATATAAGATCTAGAATAATCTGAAAACAAAATTCAAACCATATGGAATTAAAAACAAAAACATCAATATAAAGAAAACACAAAAAAAAATTTCATCAAAATCTTTTTCTAGCTTTCTCATGAACTTTTCCTTGTATTAAGAAAAAAAACCATTCAATGTTTTAATCATCATCATTTTAAAATCTTCCCATAAATCCATCCTAATTTCCTACCATGAACATTGAATTCATATTCTAAACTATTCTTAATGACTTAGGCCTATGCTATCGTTTTGTCTTATAATGACACTTCCTCTTGCTCAATATTATTTTATCCACCATGTCCAATGGTGATAATATAATTCTACATTTAACACAAAGGTTTGTCTATTAGGTTAAAATGAACCAATCGACACCAAATGGGGTTCATCGTAGTCCATTCCCCCGGCGCAGCTGGGCTATCCTGGACTAGCTGCACCGTCTGCTATGAGTTGTCCCTTTTTTAGAAAAAATTTCTTATGAACTTGGGATTCGACTGATTCGTAGACAAAGACGAATTATTTTTCAATGTTGACCATTGTATTTAGTTTGTTTTTTTTGTTCTTGGTTGTTTTTTCCCTAATTTTGACTTCACACATAGCTACCCTATTCACCTTCCTACCTTCATAAATATTATACCAACCGTGGTACCTTGCTAATTATCCCTTATTGACATAAGTACCCTAATAATTAATTATTCTACTGACCTAACTACTACAGTAACTACCTACCCTACTAACTTAGTTACCCTATTAATTACATACCTTATTGATTTAATTTCCCTACTGACCTAACCATTGTACTAACTACCTACCCTACTAACCTAACTATCTTACTAATTAGCAACCCCATATACACAACCACCTTATTGACATAAATATTTTACAAACCTAGCCACCTTGATGAGGTAACTTGTTTCTTATGTACTAACTTGCCTATCTACCTTGTTCCTTGAACTTCTTTCTACTTATTAACCTGCCTATTAATTACCCAACTACCTATATATATACCTATTTACCTACCTATGCACCCACCTTCTTACCTACCACTATGCTTACCTACCTATCTACACATTTTACACAACCAAATACTTAACTAATTACCTATTCACTTTTTCCAACCCCCTTTTCAATCCTACCTATCAATTTATTAAGGTTCGCCCTAGTTCATGGATAACGAATATAGGTCCCCATATGTAGGTATTATAAACAATTTATAGTGGAATAAATGTCATAATTATAGCAATTTTGGTTTAATTAATGCGTATTTTACTAAATTTTTGTTTAACAAATTTATTTATGGAATGGACATTATAATACATATTTTCATGTGATTATTATAAGTATGTATTATTGGATGATGGTTTAGATTTAAGGTTGGGACACATAAATTAATTTAAAAAATTTCACAAATCTCAATAATTAACTTAAACTATGCTAAATTTAGGGAGACATTTTTAACGTTTAGACATATGTGAAGTAATACAATTTCATTTTATATCTTCTTCAAAAATAGTGAAAAAATTAGCTTGAAAAGATCACACGAAGGTAAGAGACATATCCTCTATTTTGGTTTTGTTTATTTGATTTTTTAAAAAAGATTAAGGTTTTATCAAATTATTTATAGCTTAAAAGCTTTAAAACTTGGTTTCTAATTTTTTTCCATGTTTTTTTAAATTTTTTCGTTTTACATCATGTAATTTTTATATTTTGTATATTTTTTAGGTTTAAGGCATATATCACTAGGACTTTTTTTTGTTAAAGGTTTGTATAGTCAACGTTGTAATAGGGCTTATGTCAAAATATCATTTGGATTTGTAAGGTTATGCTTTATGATTTAGTGTTTAGGAATTTGGTTCATATATTTTAGGGCTTAAAGTTTATACTTTAAATTTTGCTCATTATATTGATTTTTGATAGTATCACTTGTTTAAATCTATAACATAATTATGAATATCCTTTGTTTCCATATGTTCCATAGTTGTTACAATTCAATTTTTTTAACCCACCTTTGTACAAGTTATGATTTTTTAGGGTTGTGTTTTTAATTAGGATTACAGACTTTGGTGGAATGTTATCATCTTTTATTCCTAAAGGTATGCATTTGTTTCTTGTTACTTTTTTTGTTTTGTGTTTATATTTTCACAATTGAACATATTTCATTTCCTAGCTATCGGACATAGAATGGGTGTCAAGTTTTGTTAAGTATGCAACTATAAATAAAGGTTTTACACCTTTACTCAGGTATTTCATATTCAATATCTCTTCGCAGTTTTATTTTTTCATACCAAAATGCGAATAATGCATTTACTTCCCACAACCAACATCGGTTTTTCGGCCTAAAACAAGTATTGCATTTTGCACCCCTTAAATAATGTGCATTAATAATCATTATGTGGGTATTGTTACGTGGGGTTTTAAGACATTGTGGGTTTAAAGTACAATGTAGGTATTGCATATGTGAAAATTTTCAATGATGGAAGGTTTAATAACTTAATGTGGCTACTGCTAAAGTTTGTTTTAGTATATGGGTTCATAATGCAAGTATTGTATGTGATGTACATTGGAACAATAGGTATTTTATATCATCATGTGAGTATTGTAATGGGAATTCCAAATCATAGTGTCGAATTTAAAAAAGCTGTGTAAGTATGCAAATTTGTCCTGATTCCTTTCAATCGTGGGAAGGGTTCCAAAATCCCATTCCATTCATGTCCAAAACCCCACCAAGTCAATTTTTTCAAACAAAGATTTGGTGTGGACATCTGGGATAAACCATGGAAGGCAAAATAAAGTGAACATTCAATTTGCTTATGTTCCATATGCTCACATCTTAGAATTCTTGGAAAGTGAATGACGGGATAAGAACACCCCTGTGGAATGGGATGTTTACAAAAACTTTTTAAACCAAACGGATATCAAGCAATCAATTGTCAAAAACCACCTTAAGCATACGTGGTAAACATTAATGGCATTAACCTTCTTAATTTTTAAAATTCATATACCAAAGATGTAATCATTTACGTCTTGAGTGTTTTTTGGTCTAGGTATCAATGCAAATATAGACTAGAAGGCTATTGGGAAGATTCAACGCACATTCGATCTATTAAATGAAAGTGCCTAATGTCATTATCAATCAAATGTCTATACACATTACTCGATGTGGTTAAGATCATGATTTATCAAAAGGTCCATACATGAGCCGATGGGTCATTTGCACATGGTGAACATGACCTCAAATCCATTTCTCATATGTCTTATTATGCTCCATGCATGTCACAAGCATTGAAGGACCACATATGGGCCCAACTAAATTTAGGTTACATGACCAAACAAATATATGACAAGCATAAAACAATTTAATGAGAACGTATGAATGCGGGTCAAAACATGACAAAAGATGATTTCATTAGGCTTTAAGACATTGCATATTTGGATTAAAAACATAAGAAGGGGAATTGACATTTACACACTAACCTTGCAATTTCAATTCAATCTTAGCTCTCTTAACATCCGAAGGATGTGTTTTTTTTCCAAAATGCTAGTGTAATCAATGGGATTCAAGTCCCATTCACCATAGGGATTCAAACACCAACTCAATGTGAGTCCATGCTATCATATGGTCATAATGGTGCCATTTCTATGGATGCCACATTTGGCACAAATGACATGAAATTCCATCTATTTAGCTTGATGAAGTTTAATGATCATTGCATGGGTATCCCTTTAGCTTGGATCATTACAAATAAGAAAACATTTGAGGATTTGATTGAATGGTTGAAACCATTCAAAGATAAGATGTTATTACACATGCCACATTGAAAACCATCATGTTTTTTTGTTGACAATGCACCATAAAAATTGAAGGCATTATGGTTAGTTTTATGCCTAGTACCTACTTTATGTTTATTTCCTTGGATGTCTTTTAGTGTTTTTCACAAAAAAATTGATTGCTTCAAATGCATTTTATGTTATATTGACCCCATCCATTCATGGTGATTTTATTACATATGTGTCCCTATTAGGGTTGTATGGGAGTATGGACAAGGTTCGCATCTTCCTTTGTTGTTGGCATGTTCTCAAAGCATGGCATTTATGTGGTACCGAAAAAATCAAAGATGTGGAGGTGGGGTGGAATCCTCCAAGACCTTCGTGATGTGATGTACATGTCCATCAATCATGGAGAAACAATTGAGGACTCCCAAGATCGTGGGAAGGTTGTTATGAAAGAAAACCTTAAAAAATATAGGCCTAATGATGCGTTGACAAATTACTATGGACTTATTACCATCAATTTGATAAATGATAATGTTTATCATAGTTTAATATTCAAAACTCTTTTGTAATCATGTTGTTCACCCTTGTGCACTATGTTTATGTTTGTAGAATTATGGATGGCAGGTGTTTGATGAATGCCCCATTCCAACTAAGACACCTAGGCAAGCATTGAATCATATCACAGTGCGTTGAAACATTGGTTTGCTTTTGACACAAAAGGCTTTAGAGGGCGTAGGATGATTGGTTGGTGTGGCTATTAACAACAACCATTGCATGCCACTACATGCACGCAATGGCAATGAAGAAAAAAGGTTTCATTAAAAATAAAATATGGAGGCCATTGTAACAGGAAGTGTCGAAAAGGCTAACCCTTATTCCATTCACCCATGTGTACTAACCAAATTTTGAAAGTGATGGAGCTTGGGGCATATGGAGTCAATGCCTTCCCAACGTCACTCATGAAGTGAAATTGCCATTCACCAAAATATCTTGTTGCACATATGAATGGGCATTGTGAGGGAACATGTGTAATCACTAAATTATGTTCATTTTCACATGCATATACATTACTCATGAAGATATCATTCATTATGGAACATGGTATGGGTCACATTGTGGAGGGTTGAGTCACATGTTTATGGACCCACGACATATTCTAGATGGTGTCACCTTCTTCACAACAAAATACCCACATAAAAATAAGAAAAAAAAAGAAAACAACTTGTTGTTGTCGCCTTTTTCGCAAGAACACCAACAAAGAAAACAAAAGGCGACAACAACAAACTGTCGTCACCATTTTCCTAGCAATAGAATAAAACCAAAGACGACAGCTCTATGCCATCGTCTTTGTGTTTGAGAGGAGCAGGAGGAGGTGAAAGCAACAAAAATTATAAATCATCGTTGTCTTTTATCGTTCATAGGAACGATGGAAGCCAAAAATAAAAGACATTCGTATTTGAAAGGAGTGAAAATAGGAGGAGTAGGAGATGACTGACGCACTCCCAAGCTTTTTGATAGATTCAAATGTGAGTCTGAAGTGAAAACAATGAGAGAGTAAGGAGTTGGGGACATGCTTCTTAACTTGTAGCACTTTGGGGGTAAAGGGCGTGTTGGAGCTTTGAGATGGGACTAAGAAGAATGAAAAGCACTTAATCACTCACATAGACCTACATGAAACCAAACATCAAGTTGGTTAGCATAGTTGGAGCACTTTTGGTGCTAGGACAAGCCACGAGCAAACTCGGATTCACAAGACTCACCACGGTTCGGACTTGCAGGGAAGTCACCACTTTACCCCTTATAGTATATTTTATGGTTGGCCATAGGATCAGCACCCAAATGTCATTTTGTCCTAGGACTCCCAAGTGGGAGTCTTGAAATTCCCACAACTAGGTGTTTCGTGACTTTGGGGGCCCATAACTTTGCATGTAAATCTTTGATTAAATTGAGGTCTAAAGCAAAATCGTAACCCTTGTTAAGAGCTTTTCAATAGTATGTTGCATGCCACTTACACACAAAGAAATCAGGGCGATTCCTGACTTTTAATGGTCAGAGTCAAATTGCCATTGTCGCAACCCCACTTTTGGAAGAGTGTGAGGATGACGTTCACACTCCCGAAATGGTGAATTGAAAGTCTTGCACGACTCCCAAAACGTTAGAGTTCAATTGCAAGGGTCAAAACACTTTGCCTTGAAACATTCTTCATGACATTGGAAAGCTATTGAAATGTAGATGTCGAAAATAGCCTCGCATGAGCCATTTGGACATCTACAGCACAAGTTATGGCAAAAAGAAGGGCCGAGAGTCAAATTGGCAATTCGACTCCCGACCACTAAAAGTCGAGAATTGACCCGACCCCAATGTGTGCAAGTGGAATGTGACACATCGTTGGAAAGCTCTCAAGGAGAGCTACAAGTTGGCTTCAGACTTCATCCCAATTGGAGGTCTGAACAACGAGTTATGAATTCACAAAGTCCCGGGAGTGCAAAGGGGACAGTTCCGGGACTCCCAAGGACAAAAAACCATTCAGATGTGGGTGTCACGGAATAATGCAAAGAATAATATATGGGGGAAGGTTGTGGTTTCCTTTGAGTCCGAGCCATGGTGAGTCTTGTGAGTCCAAAGTTGCATGTGGTTTGTCCTAGCACCAAGGGTGTTTCAGAATGCGAACTAACCAATTTATTGGTTGGTTTGATGTAGGTTCAAGTAAGTAACTAAAGCTTGTCCCTCTTCCTAGTCCCATCCCGAAGCTTTAACATGCCCCTCTACCCCTTTTAGTGCTGAGAGCTAGGAGCGTGCCCTTAAGTCCTCATAATTTTGTTGTTTTAGAAACCAAAGCCCATCTTGGGCCTAACTCAAGACTTGCGAACGCATCAACCAATTTGACTCCCGACCTTTCTTTTGGCCCTAAATTATGTTTCAAATGTGCAAATGGGTTATGTGAGTCCATTTTAAACATCTACATTCCAAGGGCTTTTCCAATGGTCTAAAAAACTCATGAATCAATTGGGTTTTGACCCCTAAAATCGCTCTTTGAAGATTCATAAGTCCATCGGGACTCCAACCCCCAAAGTGGAAACTCCCTTGGGAGTGTGAAAGTTCATTCCCTCACATTTTCTTTCACTCCTGGGCTTCCTTCTTGGCTCGCAACCTTGCAAAACCCTTGCCTTGGTCGCAAGCCCAAGGCTAAGGTTGCAATAATAACAATGATCTATGATTATTGTCATCTTCTGTTTTTCACATGAATGATGAAGGCCCAAGAAAAAAACATGAAGACAACAACTTTGTGCCATTGTCTTCTTGTTTGAAACGAGCGAGAATAAGAGGAAAAGGCAAAGACGATAACGATCACAGATCATCATCATTTTATGTTTTTAATAGAAGTGATGGAGGCCAAAAAAAATACGAAGACCACGACTTTTGTTTCATTATTTTTGTCTCTGAAAGGAATAGGAACAAGGAGGAGGAGGCAAAGATGACGAGCAAGAACAAGGAGGAGGAGGTGGAGATGAGGAACATGAACAAGGAGGAGGCGGAGATGATGATGATTATGTGATTGTCATTGTCTTTTGTTTTTCACAGGAGTGACCAACAAGGAAAAAAAAGAGACATAAAAATGATGGTTGTGCAATGTTGTTTTTGTGTCTAAAAGGAATCAAAACAAGAGGTGAAAATGACAACAATCTTTGTGATTATCATTGTGTTTTGTTTTTCCAAGGAGTGATGATGAGGAGAAAAAAAGGACATGAAAAAAAACAAGGGACCCACATGCAAGAGCTCTAGCAAGTACATATTTTAAGAAACTATGAAAAAACAAGACATGAATGTTGTTTTTACCTCTGATTGTTGCTTTCAAGCTCCATAGCTCGAGCGCTCCACAACTTGGCACTCCACAACATTCCACAACTTGAGCACTCCACAACTCAAGCACTCTAGGGACGTTTGGAGTGGAGTGGAGAAAATTAATTTTGGTTTAAGGTAGGGGAGGGTTTAGGGTTTAGGGTAGGGGAGGTAGGGGAAAACTTTGGGGCAGATAAGAGGGCTGAAAAAACCCTGGGCAGGGGAAGAGGAAAATAAAAATGCCCAGGCTGGGCGAGCTGGATGTGTTTGGGTTCATCCCAAAACGGCTTGAACAACCTCATCCTGAACTGGTGCACTGGTGGCTGCTGGTTCACTCCAGCCTCTCTATTGCTATTTCTAACAGCTGCCCAACACTGAAAAATAATTCAACACTTGAATCTTGGTGGCAATTAACTCTTTCCACTTCCAGTTTAGTGTAGAGGTTAAGTAGTGAGTTCAAAATGTTCAATTTTTCTTGTTCCTTTTTCATTTCCTTTCCATTCCTTTCATTTCCCTTCCTTTCCTTCTCTGTTGCTCCAACAGAAAAGCGTCGGTAAAAAGCTCTTGCCACACACATTTCCTGTCAACCATTCCTGAATGTAATGTAACTAGAGGTGGAGCTTTTCTGACCATTCCGGACTGGAATGCAACTGGAGCTGTTCTGAGTATTCCGGACTTGTAATGTAGCTGGAGCGTTCCAGTAATTGTTGTCGGTAAAAAAAATAGCTCTTTTTCCCGATTTGCTAGTTCTTAACTAATTGTAGTTATTATTTGTCCATAGAACTCATTCCCTGAAGCTGCTTTGATAGTAGAGCCTTGTTGCCAGAATAGTTAGTTCCAACGAGAAGCTTTCAGATACGAATTCTTTTCTCTGTGCAATTTTTTAAATTTTCTAGCTGCCGTGTTTGCGGCATCTTGTTTACACCTATGCTGCTGTATAATAGTTAATGCTACAAAGCCTTTTGTGGCTTGATTCTTCTTCTTCTTCTTCTTCCTCCTCTTCCTCCTCTCTTCTTTCAGAAAAGTCTGCTGTGTTCTAATATTGAGCACAGTTTTTTCGCATGTGGGAAACACCTGCAGCATCAACAAAGAAGTCTAAGTAGACCAAGATGATGATGATCGTCATCATCATCACTGAGTTAAGAAATTATATCAGAAGTGCTATCTTTCTTGAGAAGGTATAAACCTGGTTTTCAAGGGACAGCACTCTAGCTCCTCAACAACGGTAAGTCTAAGCTCTCTGTCACCATGCTTGTCTTTTAGGGTATTGATAATGATGGTGGCAAGGAGCCAGTTTTCGTTCTTCGCTTTAGGAAACTGCATTCACAGGGAAAGTATTCTTCATTAATGCTATGGAAACGGGCTTGCAATCAACAAGCACGACGATGTTCTGAAGAGTTCAAATGGACAGGACTCACAGCCAGATTTGCAATTAGGGTGCTTTCAGCAACTGGTCTTTCAACCTTGTCTTGTGGAATACTTGTAAGGTAGCAGCAGAGGCTGAATCTGTGCTTGCTCATGAGCTGTAACATAGAGAATTTGTGACAAGTCATTGCTAAATACTAACACAGATGACGATACTGCAGTCTTCACAATGACTGGAAATCAGGTTGAGAGGTGCACATATATATTTCTGGCAAGCTTGCTACAGTTGTGGTACTTTCCTTTGTGTATATGCTGGATTTCGACCAGCTGTTTAGGTTTTTCTGGTCCTGGTTTCATGCTGGCACTATGCTGTGTTTAGGATGGTTAGTCAGTTGCCTGATGTTGTTCCTGCAGCCAGACATATTGGAAACAAACTTTCAATGGTTTTTTTTATTGCTTCTTCAATTTATTTCATATTGCATGCTGCATTCCAATAAGTCTCCTTTTAACATCTCTTAGCTGATAAGAACTCTCAACAAACAGAGCTTTGCAGTAGGTTGATTGGGTCCTGTTCTTTTATGCAGCCTTCACACTGCTAGTTATGGCCATGTCAGTATAAGTGTTTCTGTTTTCCTCTGACCATTCCACTTCCTTCTTTGCACATGATGAATCTGGTCTCTTGGGGCATTGATGACATTATTTCCTGTTGTCACATGGCACTGCTCTTGTCAGTTTTTGCTGTGTGAACATCTGTTGCAAGTACAAGTCTTGGTGAATTGCTCATGCCTGAGGGAAAGTTTTGGTGGTTTCTTTAACAGGAACTGTGAAGGAACAAGGTTGTCAAATGGATGTGATAATACAACACAATCCCCTGCCGAAGGTAGAGGAAATTCTTGCATTGCAGATCAGGATGAGTGAAAGTGTAAGACATGCAGTGAAGGAAGTCGAATCTTTCAAACATGAGTGTCTGGAGCTTGACAGGAAAGTTGACACACTTGCAAGCTTATTGAAACAGGCAGCTCGTTTCTCCATCACGAATCCAGCTGGGCTTTATGAAAGCCCAACCCGACAGATTGCAATGGAAGTTGAGAAAACACTTGAGAGAGCACTTGGTCTTGTGAAGAAATGCAGGCGGAGTGGGATGCTCAAGCGTGTCATCACAATCACAAATGTCTCAGATTTCCGGAAAGTAAACCTTTATCTTGATAATTCAATTGCAAATGTTCAATATCTTCTGAACATTTCTGCAAGTGGAGAAGATCGCCCTATTCATATGGGACTTCCCCCCATTGCCTCCAATGAACCAGTTTTGTCCATAGTGTGGGATAATGTCTCAATAGTGCATGTTGGGAATGCTGAGGAGAAGACTCAGGGAGCCTCATATTTGGCAGAATTAGCAAAGGACAGCCGTAATGCATCCATCATTTGTGAGCAGGGTGGGGTGCCACCGTTGCTGCGTTTGTTGAGGGAGGGAACTCCTGCAGGACAGGAAGAAGCAGCAAGGGCTCTTGGGTACCTGGCTGCTGATAGGCGTCGTGTTCTCAGAATGCGGAAAGAGGGTGCCATCACTTTCTTCCTAGAAATTTTGGTTCATGGCCCCATGAAAGTTCAGGTCAGCTTTTTTTATTGCAAACCTTCCAGCTCAGTGTATCAATCATTTCTCACAATTACTACATAACACAGCTTGCAATGAAGCAACCCAATTTTCTATATTGGTAATGCAGAAACATTGTAAGATACTGATAGTTGGACCAAAGTGGCAGCAACAACCAAAGTGGTGAGTTAACTCTTAAGCTTTTGTATGTGAGAGTTGCTGTCAGTGGTCAACTAAGCAAGAACTTGTATGTAGCCTTTAACATTGGTCAAGCTGATATCAGCAATAGTGACATCAAATGGGCATGCTCCTGTTGTTCTGACTATCTAGATCTCTTGAATTGGTATCTTTGCAAGTGCAGTTGATGTTTGGTAGTTGGAATTTTTATGTTGATGACATTGAGGGATTGTGCTGATTCCTGTAAAATGATTGTGTCTTTCAGGCTATGGTTTGTTGGGCTATATCACAATTTTGTGCAAATGATCTGGAAGCACAGGTTGAGATTGCAAGTGCAGGTGGGATCCGACTCCTTGTCTTTTTGCTTGGGCATGATAATGTTGATGATTTGAGCAAGACTACGAAAGCCATGAACATCCACACAGTTGTCAAGACGACAATGACAAATCAAAAGAATGCCAGTGGTAGCTGCAGAGAGCAACCAGATCAAGAGGGGGAACCAGGACCTGATAGCGATTTTGAATCCTATTCCAATTCCCTTTCACGAATCACTCCAAAGCCAAATGCAATCCATAATAATTCCCGCAATATTTCTGCAAAGTCCACCAGCTTGGAAAATGGGAAGTCGTCACTGCAGAGCTCTTCCCTACGCATAACAAGCCAGAACAGTCGGGACAATGAGGACCCAGAAACAAAAGCAAAACTAAAGGCAGAGGCAGCCCGTGCACTCTGGAAGCTAGCCCAGAACAACATTCAGAACAGCAAGAGCATCACTGACACCCGTGCCCTGCTTTGTTTTGCAAGGCTGATCCAGTTTGATGAAAATGATGTGCAATACAATTGTGTCATGGCGGTTATGGAGATAGCAGGGGCAGCAGAGCATGATGCAGAACTTCGCAGAGCAGCTTTCAAGACCAATTCTCCTGCTGCTAAGGCTGTGTTGGACCAGCTCCTGCGGGTTATTGAAAATGGCCATCCTGAGCTGCAGGTGTGTGAGGTTTTTGTAAATTTTCTTTTACCCTCTTACTGGAATTCATACTTGTGGCATAGATTTGATTTCACAATTTGCATGCAGTATGGTCATCAATACTTCCAGGGTATGACTGGGTACTGACAGAGTACTTCCCCATTATAGGCAGGGCCCATATATTGGTGTTATGAGAGCTTGAATATAATAACACCCAGCATTATTATGTCTATACATTTTAAATGCTTTTTTTCTAGGTACCATGTCTGACAGCTATGGGAAGCCTTGCACGCATATTTCCAGCAGCCGCACGTGTTATACCTCCAATTACAGAGGCATTGGCAAGCCAGGATGTTGCTGTAGCTGCTGAGGCCTCACACACTCTTTATAAGTTTGCAAACAAGGAAAATTACCTCCATGTTGACCACTCAAGAACAATTTTGGAGTCGAATGGGGCTTTGTATTTGGTGGCTTTGTTACACTACTTGGACATGTTCACACAAACATCGGCACTCAATCTCCTTTGTTGTTTGTCCATAAATGTTCCAGAGAGTAATTTGCTTGCCCAAGCTGGTGTGTTGAAGGCATTGGAAAGCATGACCCGGACAGCAGTGTTGAGTCAAAACATAGAACTAAAAAATAATGTAATGGATGCCATTGCAAAGCTTGAGCTTTACCAGAGTGGCAGCCATGGGAACTCATCAACAAAAGGAACTTATGTACCATAGTTTTGGAGAGCCCAAGGCTGTGATCATTCTTGTTGTGTTTTGTTTTTGTTTGGCCGGAATTGACATGTTGGTTACCTGAGACTGTGTTTGTAGAGTCTCCTCTGCAATCTCATAGATATATATTTTGGAAATGCCTTTCAAAAGTTTTCTCACTTGCAGCCATTGTTATCATGCAGATAGTTTCAGGCTGCTGTAATACTACATGGCTTTTGTTATCCTCACTCATAAACTGTTTTGAAGTTGGAGATTTGGCTTGATTTTCTTGTATCTTACACTGCCCAGTGAATTTGTTCAGCATTGATGGTGGTGTTATCCATATTTTCAGACTCACGCTGTACACTGTGGCTTTGTGGAAAGTGTGCATGACTTTGCAGTGCAAGGAGGTGCCATAATGTCTTTTTTTGGGTATTTGCTGTTGGATAAGCATTTTGGGTCTTCCATTTGGGAGCACAATTCCAGCAGCACCCTGAACACAGGTATCTTGATCTTACTGCTGACAACCTCAGTCTCTATGTTTGTTTCTGGCTCAGGAAAGTCTCACCACTGATATGCTGGTTGTTGTTTCGTTTGTAGTGCAGGATTGACACTGATGGAGAGGAAAGGCAAACTCATAGAATGATCAACAACAGAAGTCTATTGGAACTCCCAGCGGAGTTTGACACTCAACAACTGGGCAAACCCATGTTGCAAGATCAGCAGAACATTTGGCTTGTGAACCTTTTACTGCCTTATGACTGCATGCAAGTGCAAGCATCTTGAAACATCTGAATCGTATCTTGGTAAGAACTACATCTGTTTCATCCTCTACAGAATCATGAGAGCATTGGATTGACCAAACAACAGCAAGCTGGTGGTGTTACTTCTTCACCAGTTACTTGTACATCAGGGCACTGTAGATGGGTTCTGAATTCTTTTATTGGTATCATCCTTCTCAGGAGGATAGTACCAACTTCAAAATTTTCTTCAGTCTTCTGTGGTGACTGATAGAAAGGTTGCCTACTGATGGACTGCCACAGATAAACCTCAGGTGTATGAAGGGAGATAGATCCCTTGCCAACAAGAAGTAGCTAACAAGGTCTCAGACATCTGGTGGAATACATGTCCAGATAAGCTGGCTCTGTAGCTGATAATAGGAGCTGAAAGTTTCTTGCCTTCTTGCCCAACCAAGGAATCTATTTAATGTTCTTTTGGAGCCACGATGAAGACAGGCTTGGTATGAGGACATTCCAAGTGTGCAATATGGAACGCAGGTGAGGGACATTGGCCGTGGCTTGCATCTGCTTCAACATTTTATCTGCAGTTCCAGGCAAGTAACACAATATTTTCCAACCCAGTTTTCACATCTCCAAAATTCTGCTTGCTTCTTCAGCTTAAGCTGGTTCACAGACTAGTGACATATATGGCCAATTTTTTATGACAATGCAAGATCAAAGATGCAGTTAATACTTGTTAACTGAGAGATCAAATTGAATTCTAGATGCAACCATGTATAAGATAACACTCATTCGATCTCATCATGTTATCAGCAGAGAATATTGACACTGAATTGGATCTCTGTTTACCTTGGCATTTCAGCTTCTTGATATATGTTGTTCTATGGGTTTAACGAACTACTAATTAAGGCACATGAATCATCCCCATAATAGTGGATAACCCATTAGACCAAGTCATTCCAAGTTGGAGAAAGCCAATTTTGGGTTGACCACCAGGCAACATGGATATTTTCATTATTTGTAGGATTAAGTTCCATATGCCCATGGAAATTCCATGATTCATGAGCTACAAGCCCTCAACCAACACCACCAAGCAAGCCCTCACACAATTCATGGAATTGCATTTGGCAGCAACCATACCAATGAAGATAAGGTGCAAATGGAAAGAGAGAAAGGGTCTTAAACTTATGTGCACTCATGGCATGGTGCCATGATTTAGAGAAAACCCATTCTTATGAAAGATAGATAACCTCATCTTATGGAATATGTGGAAGGATTTTGGAACTACCATTATAAGATGGTCTAGATCACTAAAGAAAATTTATGTTTCTCATCCTATTCTTTTTTATGTAGCTATGATTTGAAGAAAAAATACTGTGTTTCTGGGAAGAAAAACAAAAAAAGTTCAATGTGTGGTTTCCTTTTATTGTTGGCAAATGCAATTATAGTGACTAAAAATAATTTATGATAGTACCATTCAATTATTTACTAACCAAACTAAAGACTATTATAAGGAGTTCAATCATGCTTTGAAGCGGTATTTTTTTCTTCCAATATTCTCATATTGTTCCAAATGCAATCACCCACAAGAGGATTTAGCCAAATCTGGCTAGATAAATAGTAAAGTAGAAAATCTAGGAATCCTCTTACGTGTTTGTGAACCACTAGAACCTATGAGCTAATTATGGCAATTTCGAAAGAAGAAAGCTAGAAATCTTCCCAAATCTTTCAAAATTCTTGGCAATTTCAGAACTTTTTTCCTCCAAATGTGGCAAATTTTCTTTAAATATCCAAGAAGTTCCTTGGACCATGTTGCTTGGGACTGCTTTTTTAGCAAATTAGCGAATTCTCATCACCAAAAAAATCACTGCTTGGATGAATTAGAGATTTATGTGCCCACCTATTTTCTATTTTTTGCATTGATAAAAATGTGGAATTTGAATCGTCAAATTTTTGAGAGGAGTTATTAACTTAGACCTAATTTTAATAAATTTGCAATGCAAGAGTTATGGAAGTTATAAGTATTTTCATCACGGATTGAAAAATGAGAGCAAAGGGACTAGTGAAGGACTCAAAAATGAATTTCAAGGATTGATACATAGGATTAAAAGACATGACTAATAAATAAGACCAAAAAATAAGACTAAAAAATAGGAATGAGAAGTAGGACTGAAAAATAGGACTGACAAATGATTTTCAAGAACTACAAATTTGGATTTGAAGTGGCTTGGAAACAATTTTTGAATGAAAGTGTAATGGATCGAATGTTATATTTGGAAACTTGGCTTTTTAAAGATGTTGAACAAACAAATGACATTTCACAAAATAAAATAAATTTAAACTAAATTTCTACAAAAAAGTATGACATATATATGTGTATGTACATAAATATAAAGTAGAAGGAAATAATTGAAAATTTTAATTTAAGAAAATTGTGATTCCTATTTGTGGAACATGAAGGAAATAAAAAATTTAAAGTCTTAAAAAGCTCATGATTCAACATCATGTTCATCAATTAACTTCCATTTGCCTTTGTCATAAACTTGAGGAATTTTAGAAAACAAACTAAGCTCAAGAGTAGGATATTGTGTTGAAGAACTATTATGCTCAAAGCAAGGATCCCAATGCTTTTCAAATCTAATAGGAGTCAACCAAAAATTGCCTTCTAAATGAACAATTCAAAGAAATTGACTATGGTTGCTTATGGGATATTTAAGGAATTCCTACTCTTTCACTTGAATGATTGTTTCTAACCATTCACCTTCAATGAATATTGTTGTGAACTAGTTATGGGATGCGATTTTCTCTTGAAGAGACCCAACTTTCTGCATTTATCAGATTGATTGGCACGCATTATGATATGAATCCACAATAGATGGCAAAGTAACATTGGCCAATCAACAAGTTTTGTATACACTTTTGAAAGCTGAAGCAACAGGTTTTACAATTGATAGTTTTTTGACACCTTGCAAGAGTTTTTTGCCCAAATATATTAGACATTGGTCCACTACACAAGGGTGGAATAGTTGCATTGTTTCAATGTGATTGTGCGAAGTCAATAAATAATTTTTTCACTCATCATCTACTATTGTTGTCACAATTGTGTAAGGTTTGGTTAACAATTAATAATTTCCACAACTAATAACAACAATGTTTGTGAATAAGATCATTACACAATTGCTTATAGTAAAAACTTACTAGACCAATTAGTATTCATGATGAAATTTTATATGAATGTTCCAATGTCATGGTCTTCTTTTATCAAGCCACTTAGACCAAAATCTATTGACCTTAATTAAATTCACTTATGATACCCAAACCACAACAAAAAGAGTTGTAGAGGACCATGATTCATGAAACCAACTTGAGAACTTTTTAATGTTGTGTTCACGATACAACATAGGAATAGGCAAAGGATCAAAAGAGGGAATATTAACAATAGTAATGGTAGAATGCATTTTGATGACATGTGGCAAGTTATGTTTCTTGAAAATCCTTTTGTTGATCTTGGATAACACAAAAGTTTTCACTCTTATGTATAAACCATGTTTCATCTTTCCTCATCTTGTTCCATAAACAAAGACGAAAGACTAATAATGATAGTGGTAAAACCTTCACGATCTAATACATCACAATGTTGGTAAACAAAAGTTGTGTTTTATTTTGGACCTTTGTCATAAGTTCCATACCTACTTGTGATTTTTTTTCAAAGCCAAATCTTCCACATTTTTGTCTAAGTCATTAATTGAAATGACAAACTTTGCTATTGTTCAAAGATTGTGACCTTTAATAAAACTAGAAGCCATTTGAAACTAGAAAAACATAACTTTTACAAAGTTCCTTATGTGATTTAAATTCTACATGCATGTTAATGTCCTTCCACAAACTGAATATTATGTAACCATCATTCGCTTATGTGCATGAAAAAATAAAATAGATGTGTCAAACACAAATCGTTCTCCAAAGTACAAAAATAATTTGCATAAAATATGAATGTTTTTTCAAGTTATGAAAAAATTAATGTACTAAGAACAAAAGGTTGATAGATGGTTGATCATGTTGCCATAAAGTTTTCAATTTATAAACTCACTATAGGCCACTTCCGTGGTTCTTCCACTCAATATTTTATGTTTATTGAATTATGTGTTGTAGTCCAAGTTGTGAAAATAAAACAAAACAAAATAAAATAAAAATGAATTTTAAAGAAAATGAATTTTTAAAAACTATTTAAGGATATACCCATATTCATCATAATGTGTGAAATTGCTTAACATCTAAAGCATTTATGATTCAAAATTCAAAATCATATGATTATGGCTTCTTTAAATTACTCAAGTATATCCATTAGCAAGGATCATTATCATTAATTAGCATTAAATGGCAAGTGCCCTAGGTGGGTTGTAGTATTTTTACAAAAATGTTGCTACAAGTGGTAACCTAGAAAATGCCTAGGTCTAAATGTGGCCAACTTTTTAAACTTAAAAAATGGCAAAAAAATCCTTAAAAGTCACAAAATTTTGATGGGTTTTTTCATTTTATGAATAAAATATATAAAGTTGCAAAATTTGCCAAAAAAACATTACATATGATATGGATTAGAACTTTTGCATTGATTGAAAATATAAAAAATAATTTTATTCACATTTTTTTTGGGGCAAGTAGAGATATCAACTTTAGAAGGCTACCTCAAATCCAAACAAAGGGCCTTCATTTTAAAACATCCATGAATTTTTTTAGGTTTCAAGAATCCCAAACTAAAATAACCTAAATCTCCTAATGAAAAAGATTGCAATATTGGCAATTGAAATTTCAAAATACTATTGCTAAACACTTATCATTTTTCCATCTTAATGGTTTTTTTTTGTAACAAGCCACTTTGATGGCATGTTATTTCCATGATTTATAGTGTAATTTTTCAAAAATGTGAAGTCACACCTATCCATACTTTTGTGAACTTGCATTTTTTTCTTTGTATAGTTGTGGAATTACAAGTTCCATACCTTATGTAGATTCATGTTCATGTGAATAATACACACATACATGAGCATTGGAGTAAAAACATGCATGTTGCGTGTATTGTTCACATGAACAATATATGTCATATTTTTGGTGTGTAGTTGTAAACTTGTTAATTAAATGTATATGTTAAATTAAAATGTATAAACTTCATATAGTTTTTATGTGCATACACTATAAATGTTCATGTTATTATCGTTTGTCTATTTTAAGGTGCCAAGTTTTCAAGAACAATGTAGTAAAAGCAAATAACATAATAGAAAGTAAAATGATCCAGGTTCGTGTGGTTTCATTAGCTTGGTAGCTCAAGGGTGTCATTGCATCCCAAAGAACACCACTTTTCGAATGATGGACTAATGGTCCTTAATGCCTCCTTGTCTTGGAGGTAAGTTTTCCTTGTCTCCACCATGTTATTAGTTAATTACATGAGTTTTTTGCATGGGTGATTGTGGCATACTTTAGAGCATATACAAGTTTCATTTATGTTGATGTTACTTGTGAAGTCTCATAGTCTTGTCACAAAATCCTATGTATTGAAGTTGTTGACCCCTTTCTTCATGACATCTACTTAGTTTATGTCATCAAAAGTTTGTCCTTGTTATTTGTGTTCAAAATAATGTGTAGGCTATGAAAGTATGGATTTCAATAACTTTCAAAAAAAATTGTCATTTTTTACAAGGATAAGGTAACATGCCACTTTAGTGGATTGTGGGGTCAAAAAGTCATTAACAAGTAAAAAGTCATTAAAGTGGATTGTAATTGGCTTTCTTTTCTAGAGGCTTGAAAAAACCCCTAGTAGTTTGCTCTATTTGGGGAATTCTTGTTTTGTTTACAATGATGGGCAAAAAAAATCATTAATTAAAAGGGTCGTTTATTTATTAGTCTATCACATTAACTATTAGGTATGCAAGGGTTTTGCATGTTTTCAAATCCGAAAAAAAACCATTACCAAGTCAAAAGTAATAAGATGAAATTCATTTGTGGAGGAGGCTACATGGGTAAATTCACTTTTCACATCTAGTTTTTGGAAACTAGTGTAACATTGATATGTGCCCATCGCCACCTTATTAAGAAGGGGTATTAGCTCAAGTTGAAAATGGTGACAATTCTGGAAGTAAAAATTTCATGCATTTTAATTTACAGGAAAAGACATATTTTCGTTATACCTACATTAGGGGGTTTAATTTTTTCTTTGGGGGGGGGGGGGGGGGGGTGGGGGTGGGGGTACATGGGATTTTTATGTTCCCAATGTGTGTCAAGGAAAGTTATTGTGAAACCAATAATGTTTGGTATCAAGAGTTGCTAAGACATTATATCGACCCCAAGGTGGGGGGTGTCACCCTCACAAGAGCCCAAGGAGGAAGTGATAAAGTTTGGTTCCACATATGGGGAATGTCCCTTGCTCATGGGTTTTAGGCATTGTAAAACATAAGGCAAACTCTATCAAAAGTGTAAACCTTTGTGGAAAATTCTAGTGCCTATTCTTGGTATCACAAGAATAAGCAAAATTCTATCAAATGTGTTGAGCTTTGGAAGTCAAAAATTACTACATTAATTTAATGGAAATTTTATTATTTTCATATTTTATAGATAAAAGTTATAACTTTGTATTGAAATATTTCACATTATTTTTAGAATCTCTAGTTTAACTTGAAGTACATACCTTTAATGATAATTTCAAGTCTTTTTCACATAATTTAATTTAAAATTTAGTTATAATATTTGGTTAATGAACCATTAGTTATTTGGCCTATTTTTCAAACATCCCAAAATCAATATTAGTGAACAAATGACACAATTTGGATCAATTGTGGGCATTTGTGGGACATATATTACAAACAATTGAAATGGCATGCATGTTTGCCAAAGTAGTAAAACAATCAAAGCCAAAAATTTAGAACTTGTGTGGACACTATGAAACGACACAACCATTAATAATGAAAAAAAAATTGGATTCATGAAATTTTTCACAACCATGGACGCATAAAAAGACATGACTTGATTGAGTTATTAAACCACTTGCAAGCATTTGTGCTCTATTGTTTAAATAAAAACTATTTTATGCCCTTGCTAGTAGCTTAAACAAAAATGACATAAGATTTCTTAGTAACCAATAAGATGAACCAACATTCATCCAAGGGATTCCATTTTTCCCTCCAACACATTAAATTTTTATTGTTCCCAATAAGTTTTCATTGTTTCCATAAAGTTTCCAATAGGTCATCAATTCAACATCTTTCCCAAGTTCTTCATGTGTTCCTCAACATGCTCCCAATAACGTCTCAATTTGTCCCACATGTTTTGCCCCAAAGGTTTTTTCGTGATGGGCCAATCAAAGATGCCATCATGAAAGAAAAGTAATTGAACTTTGTGGGTCCCCATAACTTCTTCAAATGTGTTTCATTTTAAGTGATTTAGAATGTTATGGGAATGTTACCTCAAGCTCTAGAAATCATCTTTGAAGTGCAAAGGAAAAGGATTAATGCAAAAATAACAAGAAAATTAAGGTGTCCAACTTATAGAACCTAAATTCATTAGCAAATTCAATCACAAAAATATTTGTCAAGTGCTACATGGGATTTGTGTTTGTGACTCAAATGATGTGATTATGGGTTCAAGTGCACAAAATGTTTGCAACTATCTAAGCATTTTTCTTTATTTTAACATATTCTTTAATGTGTGGCATGTTTCATGAATATATGAAAGTGATATTATGACACATTCTAGCTTACAAATTTTTTAATGTTACCAAATGATGTTGTAAATAATATTGTAAATGTGTTCCATTTCCAATTCTTCATGGTTCTCACGTTCCAATTCAAAGTTCGGTTGAAAGTAGGATCAATATGTGTGCCAATGAGGAAAATGGCCATTCAATAAAACTATTTCCTACTCCTTATTCAACAACACCATCTCCAATGGGCAAAAAGGTGTACCAAGAATCATATGTTGTTACAATCCCACTCCAAATCCAACAAAAACAAAAAAAGGTAGCCACAAGGGACAACAAATAAAGTTAGCACTATAAATTAAGCTTTACAAGGTTTTGATGACTTGCCATTCCCTTATGTAACCTATCATTCCATGTTTTAAGCTTCAAATTTTTCAAGGACATTTTAAAACAAAAAAAAATGTAATAAATCATATGTAAATGATTGGATTGTACAAAATCAAGAACAGAGTGGTAGAATGGCCAATGAATTAGTACACTAATCAAACCAAAACCTTTGGAATGGTGGAGAGGAAAAATGTTATATGAATTAATTCATACTTGTAAGTTATGCCTACATTTTTTGAAAAATGTTTATGTATTCTTAAGCAAATCACATACAATCCCATATAATCATGGAGAATGTTTTTCATATGTCGATTGTATAGTTTTACCAACATGGATTAGCATAAAATTATATTCACCAAACCTTGTGCGATTGAAATCAAGACCCAAGCACACAAACCATCTACATCATGGGTCCTACCAAATCAACTACTTTGTTATTAATAAGTACAATGACTTGGTCCAACTAGTAGCACTATAAAACATAGTGTAAAAATGTAGAAATGTTATATACCAAGACCATGTGCACCCACTTTTTACATTGTTGTTCATAAACAATGTAAATATGTATCATATCAAGACCCATGTGTACCCATTGTTTATATTATTGTCTATAAACATAAATTATGTTCCAACATCACACAAATAAATCCCACTTTCCCTAAATGAAAAATAATTTTCATCTATGCATCATGGCTTTTCACCCTTAAGAGTTAAAAGATAAAACATAATTTCCCATCCATTCATCACATAGGTTTTATCTTGTTTTTTAGGTTGGCTTTGATGGATGAATCGTATGTTATATCCATTCATTACATTCATCTTGAACAAGTTTCAATTCATGCTCACAAGTTATGAAAACATAATTCCCCATCCATTCACCACATTCATCCCTAATGGCATTAGCATGTTTTGGAGGTTGTTGTGTAGTTTTTGCACCTCCCCGGCCCCCTAGGACAAAACCAATAAAAATATCCCTACTTACCTTTGGTGTGAATTCAACTTTATTATGGTTATTTAGGTCTTGGCACATTAAGGTGGTATCAAAAGTGGCACATGTGGAGTTCACAATTTTACTTTTTTTGAATTTTGAATTCAAATATTTAATGTTTTTGTAATGTAAAAATATCCATTTTAAAGTAGGAGGCAAGTGGAAAAACTTGAACTTACAAGTTTTTAAATTGTGACACATGTCTCAATTTAATTAGCTAAGGGAAAAGTTAGAAACAAAAACATTTGTTTTCTCAATTTTGATAATTGGCCATTGTTATGTAAGGTAATAATGTCCTTTTTTACAAAACAACAATCTTCAATTGTTTCATTTTAATCAATCATGGACTTTATAGACTATTAGCAATCTTATGAAATCTTGATAAATTAAATTAAACTTACTTGTAGGCCTTTATTTTAACATTAAAATACCCTCCCAATCATACTAGGGGAAAAAAAATTAACATTTCACACATGTTTATTATGTAATAAAAGTACATAATTTTTTTTAATGGATTATGATAGAATATGTTACATCATTTAAAAAGTCCACCTTGTAATGAAGTGACGACATTTCATTTTCAAATTTTCAAATTTGATTTTACAAATGTTATAGATTAGTTAAATGAGTCCTTCCTATAAATTTTAATCACATCCCAACACATATTGTACCAAACTTAAAGGTAACCCACCCCCCAAACTACCCTTGTGACACCAAAAAATGGACACCTTAGTATGCCAAGACCCATTCATGGATACAAGGTACCTACTTTTGCACCCAAATATGCCTTGGCATCATTCCACCATCACCTTTGGTCTATTTTCATGCCTCCTTAAACATTTATGCTACTTGCACATGGAAAACACACATTTGGTGAAAATACGACATTTAGGTTTGTCTCGCAACCTTGGGCTATTCCCAACCTCTAAATGGGTGGGACTAACACCCGTTGTAGACTTCCCAAGTGGTCCAAGGCTTTGTCGCATGGGATTACCATCTTTCATCTCTTGACCTAAATGCAGACTTTGTTTGATTTGAGGATTTAACACACTAAGGACAACCCTTCGAGCTATTTTCCTCAAAACCTCATTTGTCGACACTTTTGTGGATCCTAAATTTGTCAAATTGAGAGTTGAACCCACCCCAACATTTGACTTGTGACCCAAGTTGTTGTGGGGGCTACCCCATGGTGGTATGGCCTTGGGCCCCAACTGAGCAAATCCCCACATTTAAAGATTTGTTTATAAAGGGCACGTCATTATCTGCCACTTTAAAGATGTCAACATCCTCATTGATGTTATTTCAGGGTGAATGACCTCACCGATTTCGCTAACTTCTCTTTCATCCCTTTGGTGGGATTAGACATTTTCTAATCAAAAGAATTAATTCACATTGTGTTTTTTTGTTTTTGGCACAAGACGTTTTACCAAATGTGTTTTTTTATTTTCACCTAATGCTTTCACTTGGTGTCTTCTCCAAATTCCCTTTATTCGACCATCTTTTTGTTGTTTTCGGAATCCATTTCGAATTTTAGTTTAGGAGTTTTGACCACCACACTAAACAAGGGGTACAAATGTGCCAAGAAATAATGTTGGACTAGGCTTTATTATCCAAATCCCCTTTACCCAAACAAGACATGATTTGCAAATTCATGCATAAAAAATTTGATTTTTCCACTTAAGGATGTCCCACATTACTTGCACACATCACCACCTCAATTTTGCTTGATTGAGCCTTGGAGTCTTTTGAATCAAATTCAACTCCAAGTCCATTTATGTTGGTTGCCATTCCTTTGCCTTATTCAACCGCTTCTTCCACCATGAACCCTAGCCTTTTCATGGCTGACCACATTTGTGAAAACCCTTAACTTTTGCTTGGTGAAAATAATTAGTTTTGTGGGCACTTTTTCCATTTTAGAGGTTGATGTCTTCATCAACATTTAGGTCGCTTGTAGGTGGGTCCCTCTTTTTTTTCCAAGTTATTTTCATTCCAAGTTCGTGACCTTTTCTTACTTTAACTTGTTTACCATTTTGGGCAAGTGGTCCAAATGATCAAGCTTCATCCACCATGCCTCCTTATGATGGCATACCTTATATTTACCAAATACTCCTTGTTTCTAAGACGTGTTTGCCTTGCACGGAGTATGCTTTCAATTACAGCGATAAGCTTATGTTCCATGGCATCAACTTTCGGTCACATTTTTTGCTTTTGATCTAACATTTGTTCATCACGTTGAAATAATTTAATAGGGATTACATTTGTGCTTTTAGATAGTCTACATTGTATAAGAAATACTTACAAGGCAATTTAGTTAATCATGGACTTCATAGGAATGAATTGTTGTTGAAGAGGGTGTAAAGGTTGAATGATCATGATGATAAACTTGCAATAGTTGTGGCAAATTACATTTCCAGGTCATCCTTCACAAATCGTCTTCCATACCTTGAGGGAAAAGAGGTGTTCGGGTCTACCAAGCAACTTATTAATTGTCCTCCAGGCACAAACAATGATTCCCATCGTCATGACTATGTGAATTTTTCTCGTCCATGAATTATCATTCTTGTTGTAAAACCCAATATTATAGACAATGTAAGAATGTGACAACTACCTTTTGGTCCAAATAACTTGTTACCTTTTGTATATCAAGGTGCCCTGGAGTTGAAAAAAAGATTTGTGTTGATGGCCAATGGCATATTGAATGTTGCCTACCCAATTTTGCAATTCAATGTTCAACATTCCAAAAAATGAAAATAGTTAGATGCAAAGCAAGGATCAACATTTACAAATCTATAAGTGGAATTCGTGCTTCATGTTACTCAAGTGTCTAAGTACAATATCATAGTGGGTCACTCAAGCATCATAAACACTAGTTTTGTCAAGATGATTTCAACTGTTGTGTTGATAGGGCAATGAGAAGATATGCAATTATTAGGGCTATAGTTCTAATTGTTTGGCCCATCCAAGAATGTACTAACTTAATTTAAAAGGAGGTAACGATTTGATAAAAAGTAGGGTTTTCCTTTGACCCTCTATGTAAAAACAACGTTTGAAGTTTAAATTTGGCTCCCATTTTTCTATTTCAAGCAATTCTCTTGTGCTTGCTATGAGTTGCGATATCCTTGTAAGGTCGATTGATGCAATAACTTGTGGTGGCAAGAGGATGAGACAACCTTTTGTGTTCAAAATAACACAATAGCACACCAACAATTGGGAGGCTAGCATGTTACTTCTCCAATGCATCACTTTCCCTATTATTAATGTTTCGCCACCTGGGTATGGGTGAATTTATAGTATTTGTTCATATCACCAACGATACAACATCATTATTCAAAATTTCTTTAGATTTTCATGTGTCTATTTTGTCATAATGAACCTAGGATTTTTAGGTGGCCATGGGGCATATGTGTAATGTAAACATGTGTATCACATCTTGTAAATGATTATGTTTTATTAGCTCATTATTTAGACTTTGTTCATTACTGCACGTGGACTGGTATGAAGTTCAACATTTGTTACAACGTTATAAAGTCATTGGACTCTAGTGATTATACATAACTATTGCATTTGTTTCAAATCAATTGTCTTTTTCTCATTCATCAAGCTCATTGTAGTTGTTTCAATTATGTAAAATGTTTAATTTCCAGTTGTGGCTTATCAATTTTTTTTCCATTGTATATTATTTCAGACATTTTTAAATATGTTCTTTTGTTTTGGTGATTATATAAACATGGTGTGACATCAAACTATGTAACTTGATCAAACTTTATACATTTTATTAAATCTGCTTTCATCTTTATTGTCTTATTATGTATATTCATGCACGTATATTGTTTCATTATGTATATTCATCAAATACTTTCCGAGCACGTAATTTTTCGTCATTTCAATAAGTTTGAAAGTATTGAATGTATTGTACAAAAACACTATATATTAGGAGCATTGGTTGCACCTAGAATGATAAAATGCATCCTTATATTTTATCCTTCACTTCAAGGCTTCACATGTGACATGGCAAGATATTCCATGACAAGGTGTGGAATATTTTGTTGTGTCATATATTATTTACACATGGTAGATGAATATATTGGGAATATTCCATGGCATGGCATGAAATATTCCTTACAATTCTTTGTTGCTTGCTTGAACTTGCTCACATGCTCACGTGAACCTACTCACCCACTCACCCATTAATGTCATTGCATTTGAAAAACCCATAATGATAAAAACAAGTGCCTTGGTCATGAAAGCTAAACATTTGCCTTCTTCTTCCAATGACCAAAAGAAACCTCTTGCCGAATTCATTGACTCCGGATGGTGAGCAACCTTTGCAAGGTTTCGAGGATGCACATTCAACAACCAAACTTTTTGCCTACTCAAGGTTTGTGAATTGTTGCCCAATACTACTGTAAAAAATACATGTTTTGTGATTAACTGGGTTGAAGTGTAAGGCTTTTTAACTTCTGAAAAATATTGAACTAACCTTGTCATGAGCTTTCTTTTAGTAATGACATTTAAAAAAATTATGCAAAAGTTTGAAACTAATTTTATGATGAAAGGGTCCACCATAACCTTCCTTTTCACCTCTTCCTTTGTGACTAGGTTTGGAAATGCTTGTAAGGTTTTCTTCATAAAATCAAGAATGTGATGTACCACCTTTTTAACCTCATGTTTTAGCACATCACAACATTTTAACACGTTACAATGTTGCACATATTGATTTTACAAGATGTTGTTTTGGACTTCTTTCCTTGAGCTCAAAAACGCCTTTGAGGCTTCACAACTTTTGCTTTTTTTGCAAAATCACCTCTTATCATTTTTAAATGCATCTCCTTGTCTCGATTATTCCACATTAAATTTGCGATAAAACTATGTTGCCCACCTCCAAGTGAAATCAAAAATACATTTTGCACATTTCATATCTTAAACAAATGAACTTTTGCCCACAACCATTTGATCTCCTAAACATAAGCTTTCAAGGGGTTATGTTTAACGCATGCTAATGACATCATGGGTGGTTTGAAATTTAGAAGTTCTATAATAATGCATGAGTATGAAAACACACTACCAAGGTGGGGGGGGGGGGGGGGGGGGCGGGGGGGGCATTTTGGGCACTTTCACTATATGTAAAATATTTTTGAAAAATGTATTATGTTTAATTTTGGGTTTCACTTTTGGTGTTTGGGCTTGATATTTTTATTTTCACAATTTTAATGTTATTTAGTATTATTAAAATAAATAAATAAACTATAAAAAAAATAAATTGAAGGAATATTGAATATATTTATTGAATATATAATATAATAAAACCTGTTTTTGTATTTTGGATTACACTAGGTTTGGGTTTGAATTACTTAACTGAAAAATGTCCAAAATGAAATTAAAAAAAATAAACCACCTCATGTGTCTTGTAATCTTCTAATTAATAATGATAATTTATCAAAATGTTAATATACCACATACTTATTGTCATAACCCCCATAAACGCCCATTTGTGATATGATAATTATCAAATTCTTCACATGGTTCACAAACTTATTTCAATCATATGGAATCACAATGTTTAATAAACATTATACATTTTCATAAAAACTAACAATCATTTTCAATCATTTTTGGAGTATATTTGCATTTTTTAGTACATAGTGCTATATATTGTTTTGCCACAAATTTTGCTTTGGAACCTCACAATATAAATTGGAAAAAAGAATTTTCTTTGCGATTGAATTTTTTGTGTCATAATGTACCATATTACACAAAAAAATTGGAAAAATATGCTCCAATATCATCATGGTTGAAGTTAAAACATGGACACCCCTGGAAAACAATACAATGTGACAACATTTTTGCCCCCCATGTAATGTGGTTTCACCCATAAATAAGTCCTTATTAACATCACCCCAACTAGAGTTTGGGAAAACAATTGCTAGTGAAGAGTTTTTCTAAGAAGTAATCCAATTACTCGTTCTAAGGACTTGTGAAAATATGGCCTAATTTTGATAATTTCAAAGTCCTTAACTTTTATTTGGCTAAGGTTGACACATAATGGGTTTTTGATAAATTTTTTCATCTCATATTACATCATATACTGAGTCCCTAAAAGAAACATAAGTTGAAAATGCCCATAAATTTTCCCCCTTTTCAATGTTCCAATTCTTTGACCAATCCATTTTTATAGATTTAAAAAGTTCATTATTCATAATGGATGAATGATTTTCTTTTTAAAAAAACTTAGATGTGTTCATAATGTAGTTATCAGTTTTGATCCCATTATTAAACATTATAATCAAGGATGTATCAATCACCATGTGCATTTGAACTAAAGGTGGGCAATGAAAAAACATCCGTGCATCACAACAATGAGACAATTAACCATGCATCTACCCACCTACATTGCGTTCCCAAATTCTTCATTGGTTTTTTTGGCCAATTATGCAATACCAACATCCATAATCATTAAACTGCATTTTGCAACATTGCCACCTTGCAATACCCACATTGCGTTTCCAAAATTTTCATTGGTTTTTTGGCTAAGTATGCAATACCTACATATGGGTCTTGAAATGTCCATTGTTATATTATTCAATTATGTAATATTTATATACCTACTTGTTTTCCCAATTCAAAATTCCCTTATATGTGAATATTGCATGTGTCATGTTCAATATGTGGTTTTGACATAATACCAATGTGGGTATTACATTTTGAGGTTGAAGGTCCACCTAAGGTAAATTTGGAACAAATGCTAATTTTGACATGTCCTTTGATGCAAGTATTGCATATTGGGCAATTAATATAGCTTGCAATACTTGCTTGGTTTTTCAATTCATAATTGTTTTAGATGTGGGTATCACATATTGGGTAATTAGTACAACTTGTTAATGGTGGATGAAGATATTGCAGTGTGATTTAAAGAGGGTTAATGAAATTTATTTATTTAAAAAAGGGTTTCACAAAATCATTTCAAAGTGTGTTGAAATTCCATTCAACTTTAAATGCATTGATTTTTGCAATACCTTCATTGACGATAATCATCACCTTCCATAGTACCTTTAAAACTTTATTGTGTGTGAGCGATACCAAAGAGGTAATTATATAGCCCAAAACTAAAAAAAGGTTTTGTTGAAATGTAGAAGTTTAGTCAAAAAAAGATATTGGTTTTGCCAAATGGTGGAGGTTTAACAAAAAGTACAAAGGTTTTGCTGAGTGGTGAAATTTAACCCAAAAAATACATTAATTTTTGTCAAGATATAAATGTTTAACCGATAAAAGATAGTGCCAATAGGAGGAGGTGTAACCAAAAAGTAAAAAGGTTTTGTCAAAAGGTCAAAATTTAGCAAAGAAAAATATTAATTTTCCTCAAAGGATATAGGTTTAACCAAGAAAATGTAAAGGTTTTGCTTAGAGGTAGTGTGACGCGCTCCCAAGTCACGGGGGTGAAACCCACTTGAGGGTCTCAGCAAAGTCAAGTTGCGGAATTGAGACTTGGTAGCACGCTCCCGGCTTCCAACTCTAGAAAGGGGTAGAGGGTCGAGTTGGGAGCCCCGGGATTAGACTAGGAAGAGATCAAGCTTTTAGATCACACGAACCTGCATCACAAACCAACACAAGTTGGTTAGAATCCATTTGCACTCTTTTGGTGTTGGGACAAGCCACGGGGACCCGGACTCACTTGGACTCACCACATCCTTGGCTCGGGAGTATGCCACCACCATACTCCCTCTATAGTATACTCTGCGCCACGTTGTGGGGACTACACCCAAATGGCACAAATTCCCGGGACTCCCGAAATGGATTCCCGAAGTTGTCCCGAAATCGTCCCGGCGGGACTCCCGGAACTTTGAACGGCCATAACTCCCGACTGCGGAGTTGGATCGCAACGAGGTCTGAACCAAAGTTGTAGCCCTCGTCGAGATCTTTCCAACGACGTATCGCACTCCCAATTCGGACTTCGGAAAGAGGTCGATTCCCGACTTTTAGTGGTCGGGAGTCAAACTGCCAGTTTGACTCCCGGCCCTTCTTTTGCCCATAACGTGGGCGACAGATGTCCAAATGGCCAATGCGAGGCCATTTTCGATATCTACGCTTCAAGACCTTTCCAATGACACCAAGAACACCCCGATGCGAGGTGTTTTAGGTCCTGCTGTCGAGCTCCAAACATTCGAGAGTCCCGGAGGACTCCAAATCCCAACTTTTCCAAGTGTTGGGCTTCACCCCCACACTTGGCCAAGTTAGGGTTGCGACATAGTGGTTTAGTCAATCATTAAAAAGGTTTTGTCAAAATGTAAAAGCTTAGCCAAGAAAAAATATTGGTTTTGCTGAAAGATAAAAACTTAACCATAAAATAGAAAGGTTTCTCGAAAGGTGAAAGTTTAGTCAATTGAAGATATTAATTTTGCTAAAAGATAAAAGTTTAGCTTGGAAAATGTGGAGGTTTTGTTGAGAGGTAGCGATTTAGCCAATAAGTAAAGAGGTTTTGCTGAAATATAGAAGTTTAGCCAAATTTATTCGTTTTGCTAAAAGCTAAGGTTTAGCTAAGAAATAAAGAAGTTTTGACAAAAGATAACGGTTTAGCTAGAAAGTAAAGAAGTTTTGGTGAAAACTAATGTATAGCTTGGAACTTGGAAATAAAAAGTTTTTGTGGAGATATATAAGTTTACCCAATAATTTTTATAAAAAAAAGATAGGTAGGTAGCCAGGTAGGGGAGGTCGGTTGTTAGTTGGTAGGTAGGGCCAAGATGTAGGTTACTAGAATAGCTAGGTCAGTAGGGTAATGAGGTGAGAAGGTAGTATGGACGTCAGAGTTGAGAAAAAAACAGCCCCAAAAAAGAAATAGGTTAAAAACCAACAAAAAGTCGACTGATATGACTCTGCATGAAAACATGCAGCCCATCCAATGGACAAAATGGCCAATTGATGCATTGGTGTTGGGTTCACTATGGCCGCAATTTGACTATTTTGTTCTTGAAAAGTACAATGACTCGGTCCAACTAGTAGCACTTTGAAACATGATATAAGATTTTGCTCTTGAAAACTACAATGACTTGGTCCAACTAGTAGAACTATTAAACATAATGTAAGAATGTAGAGCTGTTATATACCAAGACCCTGTGCACCCGCTACATTTACATTGTTGTTCATAAACAATGTAAAAATGTTTTATACCAAGACCCATGTGTGTACCCATTTTTTCAAGCACTGCCCAATTTTTGTCCACACAGACAGACACCATGTTTGCTTTAATATATAAGATTATTGTTCATAAACATACATTATGTTCCAACATCACACAAATACCTCGTTCTTGCTGCAGCGACTTTGTTGGACCTCCGAAATGTAGCTGCCCATCGACTTCACCGAGTGTCGGCGGCAACACCACACCCTTCCCCGTTCACCGTTCGCAACCGCAATCTAATCTTTGACAGATTGTTCTGGCGCGTTGCCCTCCCAACGTCATTCCTGGGCAAGCCGATTCAAGCTTTGGAGAGGAATGGCGTGGAAAGCTTAGATGGGTACGTAGTTTACTCGTGAATTGATATCTTGGCAATTCTGAGACTAAGGATCCAGACAGCCAGGCTTCTTCTCTGAGATGCGGAATATGATCGTTGTGCAGGTACTCCTTGAGGCTTGGACCTAAAGCGGTCGTGCTCAACTCAATATGGGAGGACAGGAGTGAACGCAACGACTTGTGGTACCTGGAAGGCTGAAGTCTGCCAAACACGTGGAGGATTTTAAAGGTATTCACAGAGAAGAGGAACAGCATCAATTCGGGTTTTTCTGCGGTGTCGATGGGGTTAGCGTTGGTCTGCCGGACGCAGAATGGTTCTCACCCAGCCTTCAATTGCTGAGGAAGAAGAGGAGTAAGCCGTGTGAGAGGGTGTCTGTTTGCTTGGCTCAAAATCTTTACTTCCCTCTGGTATGCTTTCTTTTAACGTCCTATGATGGCAGCTACACCGTCTCTCGCACTAGATCTCTGCAAGGAAATAGACGAGAAGTACTCCGTTAATCTAGTTGAGAGCACGAAGTTTTCTATCATCAACAGGAACCAGTGTATGATTCTGTTCAGGAAGCTATTAGACACTCAGGAAACGCTGGTAACCATCCAACATAAGCTATCTGACAGTGAATTTACTAGCTCACAATCTTCAGATGTGGGCCCAGCGATCCATGGACTCATCCATGTGTTAAAGAGAGTTCATGTGATCTTCTTCAAAGATTGTTTCTGCAAGGACAAATGGCTGGAAACAGCTCTTAGGCAAGGTGGAGACCTGAAGGAAACTTTTGGTGAAATTGTTTCTGACCTACAATGGTACAGATCGGTACTACATAGCATTGTCTTCAAGCAGGTGGGACAAGACGGCCAGGATCTTGCACCTGTAGATTGTGACCGGAACCTGAGTGAAATCGACTTGGAGGCCCTGTCAGCAGCTGCAAAGTGGGATCAGGAGGATCTCAAGGGTTTTCTGAGGGAGTTGAAGGGGGAACCTGCTCGCTGTGGTGGAAATGGAGGCTATATAAGTATGCAATGTCTTGCAATACAATTACTGGACAAGTTGGAGTTCCAACCTCGGTCTTCAACAGCTCTGGAGAAGTACGATGAAGGCCTGCATGAAGGTGGTAGAAACAAGTGGAGTGAATGGCCACTTGTTCTGTCAGTAAATATGCGGGATCTACGTAAAGGTCCTCTGCTAGGCGAAGGGTCCTTTGGGAGTGTACATGAAACGGATTGGCTTGGAGAGACATATGCAATGAAGATCCCTAAACATGGACATTGCACAGAGTGCTTAGAGCTTGAGATCAAAGCTCTTGCAGGTCTGCAGCACCCTCATGTCATACGTCTTGTTGGTTGTGCTGAAGAGGAAGGAAAGCACCTATATCTCATGGAGCGTATGGATAAGTCGCTCTCAAAAATGTTGGAGGACTGCCCACTCCCCCTTGACCAACGCGTTGACATGATGCTTCAAATAGCAAAAGGGGTCAGGTACCTTCACAGTAAGAACGTAGTGCATCGTGATCTCAAGCCTGAAAACATTCTTGTCAAGCATGATGATTCTGGCCCAGAAAGTTTGATGTTAGCTCCACAGGTAGAGCACTTCTGGATTGCCAAAGTCTCTGACTTTGGCTGTGCGAAAGAAAAAATGGAGAGTATGGCATATGCAGGCCAGACAACAAATGTTGGCACAACAATGTTTATGGCACCTGAGATGTATGAACTTGAAAATGGTGTCGAGCAGCCGGAGAGGTTCCACCCCATGAAAACTGATGTGTACAGTTTTGCCCTTATTTGCTTTGTGGTGCTGACCTCAGAGTCTGCTCCCTTTCCATTCAAAGAATTGATGAACCCTACAGTGAAGGCATTCAAAGATCGTGTGAGAAAAGGGAAAAGACCAGAGCTGCCACCGAACTGCCCTGTTTACTTGTCTGATCTTATCCAGCAATGTTGGGATGGTAACCCTGTCAAGCGACCCGACTTTGACTACATTTGCACAGCACTGAGATGCATCAAAGACTTTCTTCTTACAGGTAGGCTCATTTCACCACAGCACAATGTATGTACACAGGAATTTATTGTTTGCGGTGACTGTTACCGATACAGTAATTTCTCCCCAGTAGTTTGGGAGTATAGTGACTGCATGACAGACTGTACATAGCTCTCATCTCGGCATGTTGGGTTACTATTTGCACAATGTTTGGCCTGGTTCTATCCTAAACAGATGCCCTTCTGTTGATTAGTTATTGCGGTGCCTTTCCAACTTTGCAGAATTTCATTCTTACATGTCAATTCCATTGGCCTATCCCAACAATTTTTTGAAGTTGGATGCGTCTCCTGTATCTAAGACATTACCATTATAATGAGGCTTCCACTTGTGCTCCTTAACATGTCTTAGCTTATAAGAACTCAAGATCTCTCTGTGTGTTTGACTTTTGTAGTCGGCTGGTTGCTGTTATTTGTGCTGCTTTCAGTCTCCCAGTAACGGTCGTGTTGATATAAGTAGGAAATGCATATGATTTTTCTTGCCATTCACACTTTTCCTTACACATGGATATCGTCTCTAGGAACAGTGGTGCTATTCTCTCATTTGCAATGCAGTGCAATACCCTTTTCATTTTTCCTTTCCATTGCAAGTAAAGTCTTGATTGTAGCTCTAGCCTGTTTCTCCCATAGGTGCACCTTGTTCTTCTACTTATTCTTCTTCAGATGGGGATGATTTTAGATTTGATTTGCAGCCCACCAGTTTTGATCTAAGTTCCACTTTTGCATCTCCTGTTCTGTCTCCTGTGATGTCTCCTGGTAGGTATACTGGAAAAGAGCATGAGAAACAGCTGTCTCCTGCTCCAAGACAGTCTACACCTCCTCTTGACATACCTCAGAAGCCTATAGACCATCCTCAAAAGACTGCCGATCACTTTCATCCGTCCTCTGGGTCTGCTTTTCGGCACTTGAAAGAGACTTCAAATTCATGCGGACCAAAATCCCTTGAAGGAGACTCTGAAAGTGGGAAGCATGCAAAAGAAGGGGTCAAGGCAGAAGTCCTGGCAGGGGATGGAAGTGGAGTTCGGGTTGTGAAGGATTCTTTGACAATGGAAGTGAGATTACCTCCCTTGTTGGTTGGACCAGTACACACAGATGTAGGGCATGTTTCTGTCAAAGATTCAGCAAGGAGTCCAAGTCAAAGATCAATATGCTGGCATACTCGAAGTCCTCCACCAGTGGAAGCCATAAACCTCAACTCTGTGCCTGCACTTTCAAATGCCTTGGATTCTGCACAGCAGCCTTTGACTGAACCATTTCTGGATGTGTCTCCTGCAGATGTGGTTCCCGGAATAGATTCCAAGCCAGAAAGTGACTTCACTTTTGTGGTGCCGAAAGTCAAACTGCCGCACGTGCAACAGAAGAACCTGTCATTTTGTTGTGAATGGAGGAAAGGTAATCTATTGGGCAGTGGATCTTTTGGAACTGTGTATGAAGGACTTGGCAACAATGGATGTTTCTTTGCAGTGAAAGAGGTGTCTTTGTTAGATGAAGGCAGGCAGGCTAAGCAGGCTATTCTACAACTTCAGCAGGAAATTACCCTTCTGAGTCAACTGAAACATGAGAATATTGTTCAGTACCTGGGCACACAAAGAACAGAGGACAAACTTGACATCTTTCTAGAGCTTGTAAGCAAAGGGTCATTGGCATCTCTGTACAAGAGGTATCCCATGGTTGAGGAACAGGTTCGTGCATATACTCACCAAATCCTGCATGGTCTCAAATACCTCCATGACCGCAACATCATTCACAGGGATATAAAATGTGCAAACCTTTTGGTGGATGTCAATGGAGTAGTCAAGCTTGCTGACTTTGGAATGGCCAAGGAGCTAGATAAGCTGGACAAGCTAAAGTCTGTTAAAGGAAGTCTATACTGGATGGCTCCTGAGGTGATTAATGTCACGAAGACCTATGGTATTGCAGCTGATATTTGGAGTCTGGGTTGTACAGTGCTGGAAATGGTAACTGGGAAGCCTCCTTTATCAGAGCTAGACTGGCCAGTAGTTCTTTGGAGAGTTGGACATGGGGAGGCCCCACCCATCCCTGAGAATTTGTCAGTTGACTTAAAAGATTTCATTAAGCAGTGCTTGGAAGTGGATGTTAACAAGCGGCCCACTGTTGATATTCTCCTTCATCACCCCTTGGTTTGTAGTAAGCCCATATCTGGTCCTTTCAAGCTTATAGCTATGGCAGAGCTCAGCAACAGGGAATACTGATCCTGCTGGTGGAGAGGTCAAGAACTATACTGAGGATGGTGTGTTGAGAGTTGTGAGGGGGAGACAGGGCCGTTCGATGAGAACTATACGGAATGATCTCAGCATGAGCTCTACCTCTCATTGAATTCCTTCATGATCAGTGTTGTCCATGGTTGGCATTCTCACACTGAGAATGGGTGTGAGTGCAGGAGACAGTTGCTATGCTGCCATGAATTCTTGGATTAGCCAGTTTAGAAGTGTCTCTTTACACTAGGTTCACCTTCTCTCTATCAGAAACCTATGTAGAGCCTGCTGATGTCCATTCATTTTGCAACTTCTGCTTGTGGCCCTTTCCTGCCAACAGGAAACCCATGTGAGTAGTTCTTGGTAGAAATAGGCATAGGTAGATGGTGTTCTTGCCTAGCTCAGGCAAAAAGGATCACCTGAGATTACTCATGGTTACTTGACAATGCAGGCTAGGAGTACCTCCAAAGGCCAATCTCCAACAGGATTCAGATCCAACTGTTTTATTTTGTATTCCTCCCAGGGGTTTGAAGCCAACCATGGATGGATATACTAGACTCCAAAGGTGATCTGTGAATTGACCATTATCTTTACAGCGTTTGTGGTACTTCTCTTGTGGGTGGGAGCTTGATGTATAAGACAAATTAAGGTACTTCCATTGTACATGCTTTTACTTTGCTCTTTCAGTTTTTGATGTTTGATGGAATGGAAAATAGCCTTGGGCTGTATTTTGTACCAAAATGGATGTATGCTGAATGAAGAACTGAAATATTAGTTTCTCCTTGATGTCTGCAGAGAAGTGAATTTGGGACTTCCTAGCAATAAATCTTGTAAAATACAGGCAATGACTGAAGCAGTTTTCAGTGAAGTTTTTGTCTTAGTTGCTCATGAAGCTGGAAGAAACTTGAAGAATGGGCTTTATTGCCATGTGTGACCGAGGTTCAACTATGTCACTGGCAGGTGAGGCATGTTGTTAGCAGTCATGTGTCATACACAGTTAACCAACTTAACAAGAAAAAGGGTTGTGAAATTGTTCTTGTGGACATGGGAATTTGGAAGAAGAGAACAACCTACATAAAAGGTTCCACTTTCTATACACCTGTATTGCTTTGGAAATCTGGGAGTAGAAGGATCTGAGGATTAGAGGATGTAGCTGAAGGAGCTTGGTGTTGCAGTCTTGATTTTGTAGCATTTTAACAGTGCATATTAATGTTCAAACCATTGCACCTTCTAAGAAGATTTTATTTTCAATTTGGAATGCGAGCCATCAGTCTATGGTCCAGTCTTATAGGTCCCTAGAACCATGGCAACTGTGAGTGTAAATGCCATGTATTTGAAGCCAGGAGTTGTTGGCTCAATGTAATTTGAACTGACAGAGCTCAAAGCCTGTCTCAGAAAGAAATGAGAATATCCATTTGACTGTTTGGGTATTGGAAAATGTTGTTGGCAAATATTTCAGGAATGTTCAACAGGCCATTTGCATTTTGAACCCCTGATCTGTTCTGTTCAGTGGTGAAAATTCTTGTACAGGCTAACAGCAAGCTTTTGGTGGCACCCAAATGGAGAGACCTTTTATCAAGAAGCAAATGCTTTCAAGATGTCAATTCAGGAGAGTGTGGACTACATTCCTGTACCGCTGTTTGAGGAGTCAGTCATGCAGTGCAGTACCAAGCATTGTAGCTAGTTCCAAAGCTTCAAGGAAGCTTCAGGTATGGGGCTTCAAATCTTCTGAGGGCAAGGAGTGTTACATCACTTTCTTTGATTTGCCTTGCACATACTTCAAAGAACTTCAAAGGTGAGGTGCAAATTCATTTTTGGTTTTTATTTTATGCGCTGAAGATCAGTCGGGTTTCTTGTCTTCATCAGTCTCTCTTGATTTAGCGTCCTTATTCAAAATGAAAGTTTTGTGGTAGTGTATGGGACCAGAAATGAACCAATTGAAAAGCATGCAGTGCTGCATATCTAACTTCATTGTGCTCTGAGCTCAGAAGAGAACTTCATTGTCCTCTGAGCTCAGATTTGTTCAAATTCAACCTCAATTCAAGAGGGAACAAAGAACCCAAGCTTATGACTAAGGTTGGATTTTTTGTTCAGGGTAAAGCCCTAGTGTGGGGGCATTCCCAAAATAAGGGGCCTAAGATGAGGTGGTAGCTGAGTTGGCCCTGCATTTTACGAATGCCCCCCTCCCAGGGTCTCTAACTGTTCTAAAGCACAAGGTGAAGATTATCATGAAAGGGAACTTTTGTAGACCCCCAAGGTATAGGAAGAAAGGGTTCTTACAACTACTCAACAATGGGAGGGATCCTACACCTGTGAGTAGACACAATTTCTGTCCCTCTCTTGTGGAGTAGGTGGAAGATCCCTCCTCTTTTCTAGGAGGGATATCTATCTATGAAGCAAGGTAGTTTGTTTTGCTTTGTCTGCCAAACCACAGTGCTTCATGCTGCACTCTTGGTATTTTTTGAAGCTCTTGATGAGTAGGGGTGCACTGACTTGGTTTGAGACTGTTTATACCTACGGTGTGACCTCCAATTACATTAGGAAATGTCTCTTGGTGTTCTAAATTAAATAAAGTAAAATTAGCATAGAGGTTGGACACATTCAGTGGCATCATCCTACATGGTAGTTAGAATTTCATGCCTAAGCATTCTTATTCTTTCAAAAATTATTGAACACAATGTTCCTGTGTTTTCAGCATTGAAATTTCTACCCTGATTGCTGGATTACCATGGCAAGTTCAATGCAGCAGTGTCTAATGCTGATTTTGTTTTGAAGATTCCATGTGGAAACGTACAATAATTCTGAATATTCTGAGTGCATCTTCATTCACAAACTTTTGTTCTTGGGAAAAAACAGTTTGTGATCATTTCTACACCACTGAAAATAATATTTAATCAGTGTCGCAGCTGGTAAGGTCATCCCCATTATTTGTCTCTAAGTGTGTCCAAAATCCAAATAGTCCATGTGAGCTTGGAAAGGCCTTTTACATTTTGTAGTCATAAGCTAGAATCATTCATGGTTTTGGAAATTAAAATTTATGGAAAGAAATGGAATTGTAGTGTAAACCAAAGGTTGATGAAGGTTCAAATGATTAGAAGAAACAATTGCAAATCCATTGCTTTTTTTATGTCCTCAATCTTAGGGAGTTAAAAACATACAATATGTTGAGGGTCTTTACAATTGCTGTAGTTTTTAGGGTTTGAAACCCTTGACATGTAAGTTGAATGATTCATGTAACCCCATTTACAATCTCTAGTGGGCGTAGGTGAAGAGGACATTGAATCATTAGTGAAGAAGTCACAAATGTGGGCAGATGGAAGTGACTCTCTAGGCACGCTCAACTTCCGCAACTCAGCCATGGAGTCCCCTTGGATGCAGCCATCTCAGCAAAGGGTGGAGTCAGCAGTTGCATCCTCACAGAATGAACTTTACCGAGCACTGGCTGCAGAGGCCCCCCAAGAAATCCGAACTGGAGACTCAAAGCAACTTCACCACCCTCTGTCGTCACCACACTTGCATTTCCATCAACAGCAATCTCAAGCTCAAGAGCAACAAAACCAACCGTCCACTCATCGAATGGTTGATGCCCCTGGGCCCCTTCTCGAACTTTCATTTAGTGGAGCACAGTCACAGATGAATTTGACATGCTCTACAAGGCAAGCCTCAAGGTATTGTGAATCAGACCTACAGATGGGTTTCTCCTCGTTTTCTTTGCGGGACATGTTTGGGAGAGCCCAGAGCAGCAGCCCAATAAGTGAAAATGACCAGTTTTTCTACATTTTGCCGCCAAGCCAGAGCACAATGCAGAACCCTATACATGGGTCTGACCTTATGGTGCAAGACCAGCAGGTAGAAAAACTACCCGGTACTTGTTTTTCAACTGACTGCTCTTTTTCCCTTGTCTGCCCCATTCCCTACCAATGACTGGTGTGGATATCATGGAATTCGTCTCCTTCCAGGTTTATAAGCTTGGAATGCCAGCGAGATCTTTGGACATTAGAAACTTCCACAATTATGTAGAGCTGCGCAATGAGCTAGCACGCATGTTCAATTTGGAAGGATTACTGGATGAAACAGTCAAATCAGGCTGGCAGCTTGTGTTTGTGGACAACGAGCATGACACCCTTGTAGTCCGTGATGATCCATGGGAGTAAGTCCCTCCTGTTCTTCAAACCCCCTCACACCTCATGCCTGTGCTTCATTTAGTGAGTTCAGCCTTGTTGGATTGACAGACCTGTCATCCAGGAGATGGCATCTAGTTTTTACCGGGTGCTTGTTTACATAGTGTACATCTTCTAGTTCGAGCTTGATTTCAGTCTGGTAATAATATATTCACTGCCTTTTTTCCCACATTCTGACAGAAGACTGAAAAACAGGGAATTTGTGAGCTGTGTGCAATCAATCAGGATATTGTCACCCAGTGAAGTGTCACAGATTGTACAGGATGAGCTTGCGATCCTTGACACAGCACCCATACAGCTTACTGCTGCCAACTCTGAGGAGATACAATAGATCTCTCTCAGAGATCAACTCTCCCTCAACACCCCCCCCCCCCTGAGATTTGCTCCCTGGTGGATCATTAAATTAAGGCCGGGAATCCTACAAAAGGGGGAAAGCAGGCTATCAGATTGAGCTTGTTCTATGGATCATACTTGAATGTCAATTTGGTGGTTTCCTTAACAGGAGCTGGAAAGGAAAAAGTTTCTGGAATCAATGGGACAATGCACTGCAACAGACTGCACTTCAAACCTGAACAAGAAGAAATTGAGGGATATCTCGTACATTATGGTGTTATTGGTATAAGTGTTTCCGTTTTCCTCTGACCATTCCACTTCCTTCTTTGCACATGATGAATCTGGTCTCTTGGGGCGTCGATGACATTATTTCTTGTTGTCACATGGCACTGCTCTTGTCATTTTTTGCTGTGTGAACAACTGTTGCAAGTACAAGTCTTGGTGAATTGCTCATGCCTGAGGGAAAGTTTTGGTGGTTTCTTTAACAGGAACTGCAAAGGAAGAAGGTTCTGAAATGGATGTGACAATACAACACAATCCCAAGCTGAATGTAGAGGGAATTCTTGCATCCCAGATCAGTTTAAGACATGCAGTGAAGGAAGTGGAGTCTTTCAAACATGAGTGTCTGGAGCTTGACAGGAAAGTTGGCAAGATTGCAAGCTTATTGAAACAGGTAGTTCGTTTCTCCATCACAAATCCAGCTGGGCTTTATGAAAGCCCAACCCGACAGATTGCAATGGAAGTTGAGAAAACACTTGAGAGAGCACTTGGTCTTGTGAAGAAATGCAGGTGGAGTTGGATGCTCAAGCGTGTCATCACAATCACAAATGTCTCAGATTTCTGGAAAGTAAACCTGTATCTTGATTGTTCAATTGTAAATGTTCAATATCTTCTGAACATTTCTGCAAGTGGAGAAGATCGCCCTATTCAAATGGGGCTTCCCCCCATTGCCTCCAATGAACCAGTTTTGTCCGTAGTGTGGGATAATGTCTCAATAGTGCATGTTGGGAATGCTGAGGAGAAGGCTCAGGGAGCCTCATATTTGGCAGACTTAGCAAAGGACAGCCATAATGCATCCATCATTTGTGAGGAGGGCGGGGTGCCACCATTGCTGCATTTGTTGAGGGAGGGAACTCCTGCAGGACAGGAAGAAGCAGCAAGGGCTCTTGGGTACCTGGATGCTGATGGGCGTTGTGTTGTCAGAATGCGGAAAGAGGGTGCCATCACTTTCTTCCTAGAAATTTTGGTTCATGGCCCCATGAAAGTTCAGGTCAGCTTTTTTTATTGCAAACCTTCCAGCTCAGTGTATCCATCATTTCTCACAATTACTACATAACACAGCTTGCAATGAAGCAAGCCGATTTACTATATTGGTAATGCAGAAACATTGTAAGATACTGATAGTTGCACCAAAGTGGCCGCAACAACCAAAGTGGTGAGTTAACTCTTAAGCTTTTGTGAGTGGGAGTTGCTGTCGGTGGTCAACTAAGCAAGAACTTATATGTAACCTGTAACATTGGTCAAGCTGATATGAGCAATAGTGACATCAAATGGGCATGCTCCCGTTGTTCTGACTATCTCTCTTGAATTGGTATCTTTGCAAGCTGCAGTTTGATGTTTGGTAGTTGGAATTTTTATGTTGATGACATTGAGGAATTGTGCTGATTACTGTAAAATGATTGTGTCTTTCAGGCTATGGTTTGTTGGGCTATATCACAATAAAAACTTCGACTACATGGCAAGAATAGGCAAATCAAATAAAATATTGAATTTTGAAAAGAGAAAAATAAAAATTGCATTTATTTTAGCAATTTGGCCTTGGGATGCACAACAAGGAGCAAACCCATCCTTAATTACGAACCACCTCATCAAAATCCAAGGGAATGTGAACCCAATTTAATTTAATTTAATATTTGAATTTTTTTCCTTTATATTATTGACTTGCATCACATAGGTTGTGTTCCTCACCAATGTTTACAATATGAAATGTTTTTAACACCTACATAAACCACAAAATTAAGAAATTTATGTTCTCAAAATATTCTTGATATGGGTTTTTGAAATTCCTAACCCCTTATCATTAAACATCAAAATGCATCATTATAAAAATAAAATTAGTTTATTAATTATAGTCATTGAGGGGTGGCCCCAATTTGTTGAATGAAACAAAAAAATAAAAATTACTACAAATTTGTAGATATGAATGTAATACCCTTTTAAGATCTAAGCTTGACTTTCAAAATTTGGCGCATAATTTTTTGTTCACCAACTTTCTACCAAACGTAAGTTTCATTTGCATCAATGCTACTCCCTTAACAAATCCAACATTGCCACATACTTCAAATTTTAAGTTGAAAAAATGTCCATCGTTATAACCCCAACCAATGTGCCACAAGGAAAAATTGCAACTTGAAATATCTTGGGGTGTAATTTTGCAAATGCATTCACCAGTACTTGTAATTATTATTATTTTTGTACATTTAATATCTTAGGAAGAAAATAAAAATTATATATATATTGGCACACATATCCTAAAATTTTGAAATCAGTAAAATGAATTAAAAAATACTCAAAAACACTTTGAAATAGTTGTAATTAATGTTTTAAATTTAGAAAATCATTATTAAAACTTTTTAAAAGATTTGAAAGACATTTTTGAAAAGAATCCACACAAAATTTAACATAATAGTATATAATGATTGTTTAAAAATCAATTGAAAAAATTCAAATATTATGAAGATAAATGTAGAATAAGTTGTTGCTTCAAGGGACAAGTGTGGCTCCTAAAAGCTCATTTGGACCCCTTGTTTAAATAGATTTGACCAATCGAACAACATAAAGAAAATTGTGCTACCTAAAAGAATGAAAAGAAAGGATCCCATCATGTTCAAAAACTAGGTTTAAATACTAGTGTAAAAATTAGTGTAATCCAACTCTAAAAAGCTATCAAAATATTCATTCGCCTTTTGACATTTGAGTAGTGCTAGCCTTAAAGTTGGTCAATACCAATGTTGTGTGGTTATTAGAATTTACTATAGATACCTGTTAGTTAACAACTTAGGCATATACCCACTTGTTTGGAGAGGGTGAATTTTTATTTAAAAGTTACCTTTAGTATGGAACTTTTGTTTTCAAATTTTTATTTTATTTAAGCACTAGTTTTTTCTGATTTTCTCATGAACATTGTTGGTTTTCTTATGGTTTTGAAATAGCCATAACTAGTGGTTCTCTATAATTATTTTAAAAAAATAAAATAGACAATTCTTTGATATTGAAATTAAATTTTTTGAAACCACTAATTATTTAAAAATTATCTTTAATTGCACAACATTATCAATACATTTATTGAATTCCCAATAATTTTTCAAGAGGTCACTATATCAATAGTTACTTTAATTTAGCTTTAAAAGATTATTTTTGAACTTTTCAATTTGGTAGTCCAATCATTATTGAAGTTGAAGAAATTTCTTCCTTTAACATCATTTTCATGTTCCTATTCAAAATTACATCCTTGTAGTTCCTATTGTGGGGATCGAATAACTAAGTTTGAGGTTGTAGAAATAAGTATTATAAACCCTAATTCATCAAGTGTTTGTTTTGTCATGTCAATTTTAGAAAGGCGATTCAATAGCCCATGACGTGCCTTTGATATAAACATTCATATTTTCAGTAAGGTTCCAAATCTTCCCAAATGTCACTTTCATTTTTTTCTTTCAATGAATCCCAAAGCTCCTTCTTGCTTGTTAGATTGCACTCGTGTTGTTTAGATATGAAGTTTTGAGACTCTACCCAAGTTATCAATATGGTATTTATATTTTTGAAAATCTAACAAAAATATATGCATACAAATTAATTAATAGTGTATTTATAATGACACATATATACATCTTTAGTTTTTTCATTTGGTGGATGAAATAATGAGCACAAGTAAAACCTACATGAACACAAGGACTAAATTCTTTCAAATGCAAATTGTCATTCAAATTTGAAATTCTATCAATCTTCAAACAAATAAAAAGCTAATAAAAATATTTGTGATTCCACCCTGCCAAACATAATCATTGTCCAAATCCAATTGTTCAAAATAATTTGATTCCTCAATCAAGTCATAATTTTCTTCAATCAATAAATGTTCAACTTTCATAATGTTTATCAAATCCTTATGTTGTAAACAATTTAGATGGGGATCATTATACCAATTCTTCATCATGGTGTTAATGGGATTTAAATTCTTGACATGTAATTTAGAACATCTTAAAGTTGTTGACACACCAACAAGATTGAACACACATTTAGTTTCAATGTGTGACACCAAAATTTTGAAGATTTGTTTGAGAAGGAAACCAATATTTGGAAATTGATTCCATGTATCCACCACCACCACCTTAGGGGATGAACACATCTAGCAAGAATTACAGAGAACTTTTTGAACAAAATTAGTTCCCCAATAACAAGTGTGTGAAGACTTTTCTACAAAAGTTGTTAGATTTGATGATTTTATTGAATAAAACAATAACATTTAAAGGTGACAATCAATAATGTTTTGTAGTCTTGTCACCATAGACATTAGGTTGTTGCTTTTGTCTTTGACAAAGGTAATCAAATAATTCATCAAATCATACTTTTCAAATAAAGTATGCAATTGCCTAACCATGGAGAGTCATGTGGTTTCATGAACTTTAAACAACCCAACAATAATATGCATAGGGGTTCAAAAATCATATTGTTAATTAATTACCAAGGCAAATGTGTCCATGCCACTTTTGGATATCCAAAGATCAAAACTAGTAGATACAATTGCTACCTCAACAAGATGCAACAACACATTAAATTTCATGCCTTTTGTGATTATTGTAGGAAACACTTCTTTCACCAAAGCAAAGCGAGAAGGAAATACAACATGTAGGCATTATCATAAGACCAACCTTTGCAACCAAATATTTTCACAAGTGGAAAGGGCCATGTACCACTTATGAATATACAACATCAAATCTTTAAGGAATTGTTACTATGCTTCAATTTTTTGTAAGGATTTGTGATATTTAAAAATGCCATGATTACACATGTAATTTGCCTAGACTACTTCTTCTTTCATTATTGATTATGATTTCCCTTGGCAAAATTTTCAACAACAACCAACTTTCTTTAAAAAACCAACCTTTGATATGCAAATTCAAAGTGGGTTTTCATTGGAGTAATCCCATAAACTTGTTGTGTATGTGATAAAACCTTTTCATAGAATAGATTGTGCCAAATCATTAACATTTTTTTGCTATCTTTTGCAAATAACACACCACAACATCTACAAGTTTTCAATAAACATAGGTAAGTTGTCATTGACCAAAAAAACCCTAGCAAATGAAGCTCCAACTATGTGGCTTCCAAGCTATAACTTGAACTTGTATAGCCACAAGTTGCATAACATTAACTTCAACAAAATTTGTTGTAGTAGCAAAAGAATGAATTATAGCAACTTACATGGCTTATTCTCAACATTTAAAATGTTGCCATGCGCAACAGAAGTTGGTGGCATTCCACAATTTTCTTCAATTTTGTCAACATTACCAATAAATTCAACCAAAACATATGTCTTTTTATTCAACCATCACAAGTTTAAAATACCAAGATTGTTGAAAGTTGAAAGATTGATATCATTGAAAGTTATTTTTAAAACATTTGAAGAGTGCATAAACATAAACACAATGCAAATTTCAATGAAAACAAAAACACAATGTGAAAATGAAGACAAAAATACAAAAACAAAAAACCATAGTGCATATATATATATATATATATATATATAATAACGCCTAAAGTTGAAGACCGGGATTGCTAAAAGCTAAAAGATTAAAACTGCTCAAAGTTGCAATTGAAAGATCAAGATCATCAAAAGTTGAAAAATTGAGATCATTGAAAATTGTTATAAAAACACTTGAAGAGCTTGAATGTGCATACACATTATGTGAAGAATGCAGAAATAGAAACACAATGTGAAGAGTGGACAAAAACAAAACAACCAAATATCACAATGCATATAATTTAAAAAAAAAACCATAATATACTTCAAGTTGAAGACTTTGAAGATTCAATATTGGTTCAAACACTGCTGAAAGTTGCAAATGCACTGACGTTCCACCAATGAAAAAATAATGTGAAACAAACAAAAAAACACTCAAGTTTCATTATAGCTTGGAAAAAGACGCAAAAAACATAAATAAATAAAATTTAAAAATAAAATAAAATTCCTAAACCCTAATGCAAGCTCCATATCTAAGCCTTTAACCCTAGCTACCAAATATGCATATGCATAACCCTACTATCCATATCCAAGGCCGTAATAACATTAACATGTAAATATGAATACCAATAGCTATGCCTACCATGTGAATCTATTATATAATTACAACATGGTGTGTGTGTGTGTGTGTGTGTCCGTCTTTTACTTATCTTTTCATTTACTTCACAGGTTTTGGGGACAGTTAGAACAAACCTTTTCGTTTCAGGGCTCAAGTCTTGAAACCCATACCTTTTCGTTTCAGGTCTCAAGAAATGAGGGGTCTGTCTGTTTAGGGACATGGGGCAGGGGCAGGGTAGGGCAGGGCAGGGAGGGCAGGGCAGGAGGGGGGGGAGGGCAAGGCAGGGAAGGGGCAGGGGCAGGGCAGGGGAGGGCAGGGGCAGACAATAGAGCTTAACAGAGCGTTTAGGGTGGCTAGAGTGGCGTAGCCACGGGTTACCCACTACTCGTATACATAGTTACAAGTTATGTTTGAATGCTTTCCACCAGATATGTATAATCCCACATATTGAAAATTTTGGATTTTGGATATGATTAGATTACACGCATATCCACCTACTAACCAGACTCATATCCAAAAAAAATCATATATCCATCCAACACCAGTGTTGTGTGGGTATGCCTTTTACCCATATATACCCACTGGGTATGAGTAGGATATATCCCTTACCCTAATCAATTTTCTTAAAACTAATATACCCTAGTGAAAACACATACTCAAAACCGAACCTATGGGGGAAAAAAAGGAGAGTGCTAATGTGCCTTTGCCCTAGGGTATATCAAAAACATTATACCCGCACAACACTGGTTGGCACTTATGTTACACATTTGTACATTCTTCGTCAAAGCACATGCTAGCCATCATGCTAGTACAATTCATGCCCATGTCATGAGAGCTTAGAGCAAAAATGGTGACCAAGACACATGCTAGCCATCATGCTAGTACAATTCATGCCCATGTCATGAGAGCTTAGAGCAAAAATGGTGACCAAGACACATGCTAGCCATCATGCTAGTACAATTCATGCCCATGTCATGAGAGCTTAGAGCAAAAATGGTGACCAAGACACATGCTAGCCATCATGCTAGTACAATTCATGCCCATGTCATGAGAGCTTAGAGCAAAACTGGTGACCAAGACACATGCTAGCCATCATGCTAGTACGATTCATGCCCATGTCATGGGAGCTTAGACGAAAAATGGTGACCAAGAGGCTCGGTTTCCTTTTCTCCTTGGGGGAAAGGGGGTGAGGATTGTTGATATTTTCTTGTTCCCAATGCATCCCACATGGTTCTCACCAACTTCACAATGCATTACTTACAATGTTTTCAAATGTGTTCCCCAAGTTGTTTTTTACTAGCACCACTCTTTATCCCATATCCTTTGCCCAAAATTTTGCTCCGTTAACCTATGTATGTAAGGTATGTCGATTCAAACGATTATTTTATTTCTACTTTGAGAGTGTACAAAGGTGTGATTGTTACTATGAATATTATTATTATTGATGGGCCAATCAAAACATTAATAAATCACACTTCAAGGCTCCTAAAGAGGGTAAAGAGAACAACCTATCTTTTTAAAAACCCTTTGTTTTTGGCATTGCCAAGGCATGTTGTTATACATATTCTCTTATTTCCAAAAGATCCAAAACTTTTTCTCGTTAATTTTTACAAGTCCCTAAGTTCTCAATCATACAACAAGGCATAAGCAAGGGGTTGTTAATTGGCTAATAACACCTGAATATTTTTTTGGGGGAATTTTTTAAAAAATAAAATAAAAATCTGGCTAGTTTATGCCAACAATAATCCCTCTAATGAGCTTGTTGGAATTCAAAATTCATTATAAAAACCGAAACTTGATAACTTGATAATGAACAATAATATGAACAATAATAATTATGACGGTTTTTTTTGTAGGGTAGAGCCTCAAGGTGGGGTGCATATTTGGCTTTTAAATCTTTTTTTTTTCGAGGTACCAAGGGACAAAACAAACCACACCCGCCACCCCCCCCCCCAACGCCCCCGCCCCAAGCCGGGCCAGTTTTGACACCGTACACAAACCCGTAGGGAGCCAATATATATACGGTGTTTATACGTATTTTTATACTAGCGCGGGCCGTTATTCCAGTAAAGTCCACTGCAGACAAGCCCTGGACCCCATTTGTACAGACTTTAGCGTTTACACGAAGCCCAGGTTGAAGCCCGCCTACGCGGGGCTTAGACGACCTGATGCGCGCGATGGACAACTTGACGCGGGGAAGGAAGACCTGACGCCGGGGTGGCGAGAGACCAGGAGGGTTGCGGGAGATGAACAACTTGATCCGGGGGATGGACGCGGGGACGGACGACCTGACGCAGGGGTGGCGAGAGACCAGGAGGGTTGGTGTACGCGTCGCCTTAAATTCTTCTTCTTCGACAAGACGGGTGAATTCTTTCTTCCTCGTGACTGCAGCAACATTTATCTACAAGACTCTGTTGCATCGTTCTTTGGTGTAGTGAGACAATTCCTTGGGAGCTCCAATTTAGCTGCGCAACAACGTGAATGCCTAGTGCCGTCGTTGTCGTCGTCGTCTTCAACACCACACCCTTTCCCGTTCAGAACCGCAACCTTAAGCTGTCACTGATTGTTCTGGTGAGTTGTTGTCCTTCCATTATCATTCCTGGGGAATTTGATTGAAGCTTTGGAGTCCAAGGAATAGTGGGGAATCGATAACTCGTGAATTGATGTCTTGTGTCAATGCTGAGACTTACTCAGGATCCAGACAGCCAAAGTTTTTTCTCTGACATGTGGATGATAATCACTGTGCAGGACCCCTTGGACCTCAAGTAGAGGTCGTGCTCAACTGCCTCTGTATATGCTTTCTTTATAATTCCTTCGATGGCAGCTACACTCTCTCTTGCACTAGATCTCTGCAACGAAATACAAGAGAAGTACTCCCTTATTCTAGTGGAGAGCAAGAATTCCCCGGTCATCCACAGGAACCAGTGTATGGTTCTCTTCAGGAAGCTATCAGACACTCGGGAAACACTGGTAGCCGTCCAACATAAGCTATCTGACAGTGAATTTGCTAGTTCACATTCTTCAGATGTGGGGACTCCAGTGATCCATGGACTTATCCATGTGCTAAAGAGAGTTCATGAGATCTTCTTCAAAGATTGTTTCTGCAAGGACAAATGGCTGGAAGCAGCTCTTAGGCAAGGTGGAGACTTGAAGGAAACTTTTGCTGAAATTGTTTCTGACCTGCAGTGGTACAGATCGGTACTTCATAGCATTGTCTTCAAGCAGGTGGGACAAGATAGCAATGATCTTGCACCTGTAGATTGCAACCGGAACCTGAGTGAAATTGAATTGGAGGCCCTGTCAACAGCTGCAAAGTGGGATCAGGAGGATCTCAGGGGTTTTCTGAGGGAGTTCAATGGGGACCCGGCTCGCAATGGTGAAAATGGAAACTATATAAGTATGCAATGTCTTGCAACACAATTACTGAATAAGTTGGAGTTCCAACCTTGGTCTTCAACAGCCAAGGAGAAGCATGACAAAAGCCTGCATGAAGATGGTGGAAACAAGTGGAGTGAAGGGCCTCTTGTTCTGTTGGTAAATATGCAGGATCTACATAAAGGTGCTCTGCTAGGTGAAGGCTCCTTTGGGAGTGTGCATGAAACAAATTGGCTTGGAGAGACATATGCAATGAAGATCCATAAACGGGGACTCAAGGAGTGTTTAAAGGCTGAAATCAAAGCTCTTGCAGGTCTGCAGCACCCTCATGTCATACGTCTTGTGGGTTGTGCTGAAGAGGAAGGAAAGTACTTATATCTCATGGAGCGTATGGATAAGTCGCTCTCCAAAATGTTGGAGGACTGCTCACTCTCTCTTGTCCAACGTGTGGACATGATGCTTCAAATAGCAGAAGGGGTGAGGTACCTTCACAGCAAGAACCTAGTGCATCGTGATCTCAAGCCAGAAAACATTCTTGTCAAGCATGATAATTCTGGCCCTGAAACTTTGATGTTAGCTCCGCTGGTAGAGGACTTCTGGATTGCCAAAGTCTCAGACTTTGGCACTGTGAAAGAAAAAATGGAGAGTATGGCATATGAAGGCCAGACAATGAATGTTGGCACAACAATGTTCATGGCACCTGAGATGTATGAACTTGAAGACAGTGCCAAGCGGCCTGAGAGGTTCCACCCAATGAAAACGGATGTTTACAGTTTTGCACTTATTTGCTTTGTGGTGCTGACTTCAGACTCTACTCCGTTTCCATTTGAAGAATTGATGAACCCTTCAGTGAAGGATTTCAAAGATCGTGTCAGAAGGGGGAAAAGACCAAAGCTGACAGCCAACTGCCCTGTTTACTTGTCTGATCTTATCCAACAATGTTGGGATGGTAACCAAGACCGGCGACCCAACTTTGACTACATTTGCACAGAGCTGAGACAAATCAAAGACTACCTTCTTACAGGTATGGTCATTTCACCGTGACACAATGTATGTACAGATGAATTTATTATTGGTGGCGACTGTTGCCCATACAGTAATTTCTCCCCACTAGTTTTGGACTATAGTGACTGGACGAAAGTCTGTTCCTAGCTCTCATCTTGGCATGTCAGGTTACTATTTGCACAATGTTTGGCCTGGTTCTACCCTAAGCACATGGCCTTCTGTTGATTAGTTATTGCGGTGCCTTTCCAACTTTGCAGAATTTCATTCTTATGCGTCAATTCCATTGGTCTATCCCAACAGTTTTTTGAAGTTGGATGCCTCTCCTTTATCCAAGAGATTACCATTATAATGAGGCTTCCAGTTAGGCTCCTTAACATGTCTTAGCTGATAAGAACTCAAGATCTCTCTGTGATTTGACTTTGTAGTTGGCTGGTTCCTGTTATTTGTGCTGCTTTCAATCTCCCAGTAACAGTCTTGTTAATATAAGCGTTCCACTTTCCTCTGACCAGCCCACTTCTTTCTGTGCACATGAATCTGGTCTCTTGGGACATTGATGATATTATTTCTTGTTGTCACATGACACTACTCTTGTCAGTTTTTGCTGTGTGAACATCTGTTGCAATTACAAGTCTTGGTGAATTGCTCATGCCTGAGGGAAAGTTTTGGTGGTTTCTTTAACAGGAACTGTGAAGGAAGAAGGTTGTGAAATAGGTGTGACAATACCACACAATTCCCAGCTGAATGTAGAGGGAATTCTTGCATCCCAGATCAGGATGAGTGAAGGTATAAGAGACGCAGTGAAGGAAGTGGAGTCTTTCAAACATGAGTGTCTGGAGCTTGACAGGAAAGTTGGCAAGATTGCAAGCTTATTGGAACAGGCAGTTCATTTCTCCATCACGAATCCAGCTGGCCTTTATGAAAGCCCTACCCGATGGATTGCAATGGAAGTTGAGAAAACACTTGAGAGAGCACTTGGTCTTGTGAAGAAATGCAAGTGGAGTGGGATGCTCCAGCGTGTCATCACAAACACCCGTGTCTCAGATTTCCAGAAAGTAAACCTGTATCTTGATAATTCAATTGCAAATGTTCAATATCTTCTGAACATTTCTGCAAGTCGAGAAGATCGCCCTATTCATATCGGGCTTCCCCCCATTGCCTCTCATGACCCAGTTTTGTCCATAGTGTGGGAAAATGTCTCAATATTGCATGTTGGGAATGCTGAGGAGAAGGCACAGGGGGCCTCATGTTTGGCAGACTTAGCAAAGGGGACTCGCAATAGATCCATCATTTGTAAGGCGGGTGGGGTGCCACCGTTGCAGCGTTTGTTGAGGGAGGGAACTGCTGCAGGACAGGAAGAAGCAGCAAGGGCTCTTGGGTACCTGGCTGCTGATAGGAGTCCTGTTCTTAGAATGCAGGACAAAACAAGCAGAGCTAACTCCACTTGACCAGTCACACAATTTTGGAGTCAAATTAGCACCTACTAATCAGACCTGTTCACACAAACATTGGCACTCAAATCTCCTTTGCTGTTTGTCAATAAATTTCCAGACAGTAATTTGCCTACCCAAGCCCATGTGTTGAAGGCATTGGAAAGCATGACCTGCAGAGCAGAGTCAAAACTTTGAACTAGAGGATAATGTAATGGATGCCATTGCAAAACTTGACCTGTCCAAGAGTGGCAGTCATGCAAAGTTGTCAATAAAAGCAACTTATGTACCATAAATTTGGAGAGCCCAAGGCTGAGATTATTCTTGAAGTGATTTGTTTTAGATTGACCAGAACTGGCATATTGGTTACCTGTAAACTGTGTTTTGTAGAGTCTTCTCTGCAATCTCATAGATATATATTTTGGAAATGCCTCTCCAAAGGTTTTCTTGCCTGCAGCCATTTGTTATGATGCACATACTTTCAGGCAACTGTAATACTACATGACTTTTCCTGTTTTCACTCATGAAGTGTTGTAAAGTTGGAGATCTGGGCTTGATCTTTGATGTGTCTCACATTGCCTAGTGACTTTGTTCAGCATTGATGGTGCTGTTATCCATATTTTCAGAGTCGTGCTTGACACTGGCTTTGTTAAAAGGGTGCGTGATTTTGCAGTGCAAGGAGGTGCCATAACATCTTTTGTTGGATATTGCATGTTGAATAAGCATTTCAGGTATTCCATTTGGGATCACAACTCCAGTGTCACCACCAATGCAGGTATCTTGATCTTACTGCTGACAAACTTGGTCTCTATGTTTGTTTCTGGCTCTGGAAAGTCTCACAAGTGATATGCTGGTTGGTGTTTTGTTTGGACTAGTGCAGGATTTACAGTGTGATGGAGAGGAAGGGCGAACTTATATAATGTGGAATGGCCTAAGTCTATTGGAACTTGCAATGAGATCGGCACTCAATGAATGGGCACACTCGTGTTGCAGGATTAGAGAAACAACCCCGCCCCTTGTTTAGCTTGTGAACATTTTACTGCATTATGACTGCAGGCAAGTGCAAGCATCCCGAAATCGTAATCATATCTTGGTAAGAATGACATCTGTTTCATCCATCTACAGAATCATGAGAGCATTGGATTGACAAAAAATCAGCAAGCTGGTAGAGTTACTTCTTCAGGTGTGGTTACATGTAAGTCAAGGTAGCCTACATGGGCACTGAACTCTTTTTGTTAATATCATCCTTGTCAGGAGGATAGTAGCAACATTCAAAATTTTCTTCAGAGTCTTCTGTTGTGACAGAAATGAAGGTTGGCTACTGATGAGTTTCTGGAGATAAGCCTGAGGTGTATGAAGGGAGAGAGATGCCCTGCCAACAAGAAGAAGCTAACTGAGTCTCAGAGATCTGGTGGAATACATATCCAGATACACTGGCTCCCTAGGTGATAATGCAGGAGCAGCTGAAAGTTTCTTTGTCTTCCTGCCCAACTATGGAATCTATATGGTCTAAAACAAGTCCTTAAGGCTTGGTACAAAAAAATTGATGAATGTTTACATTAGGAAAACCTTTGTCTATGGAATATTTTATAAGCAAGGAGGCAACAAAATTCTGACCCTTGAATAGACAAAGGTGGAGATATAGAAACCTTAACATGATAACTTGGTCCTTGAAACCACAAGCTGCAGTAACCTAGTCAACCACCGAAAGTGAGTACATAGATATGGCAGAAGGTGTTATAGAAGTCATGCAAGAACTCACTCAAGACATTTTCACTAGGATACTATGAAATTTGTGATAACCAGGGTAGCACAGAACTGGCACAGAACCCCATTTTTCATGTGCAAATGAAGCACATTTGAACTTCAATATCATTACATACAAGAGAAGGTCATCTCAACAGAAATTGAAGTAGGATACATACTGACAAATGAACAAGTGGCAAATATTCTAACAAAGGCACAAGGGAGAATGAGATTTGCGATTGGATGCAACTGCATAGGTGCCATGAAAATCAGCATTCATAACCTCACATATGATGTTGCCAATTCAACAATATCGTTATGTTTCTAATACATGGCATGATAAGACAAATGTGAGTATCACCTTGCAAAGTGCAGTACCACAACAAATTTTATTTTGTATTGATAACTTTGGCAACAACCTCAACCCTAATTCCTAACATCAAAGTACCTCACTGTCTGATTACCTCACTATCCTCATAGTGCAGGAGGAGAAGTGGTCTAATTGGTATTTGAACTCCCCTCAGAGAGCATGAGAAGGGGTCTAGTTAGTATTTGAACACCCAACCACTCGGTTGTGCAACCTTACCCCTAGCCACTGGAGTTGTTGAACACACTCACAAAGCAAATCTCAAGCACCTCGCTATGCAGCTTTATCCATAGCCACCAAAGTATCACAACAATTTTAGTGTTTGCAAACATATACATTCTCACACATATAATTAAAGATTGTAAAAATTTGAAGGTAATTGATAATGTCCACCTTGGTAGCCTATCTTGTAAACTAAGTAGACAGTGCATGTAGATGGTAAGTATGTTGGTGATGGGTAATGGGTTCTTCATAGATAGGTGATGAAACCAGCAACCCTGGTTTAGCTAGTGAGAACTGGAACCAAATGAAAGAGCATTTGCTGTCCACTCACCATCTATCAGCTGGGTACACATCCATTCCTGTTGATTTGCCATGGCACTTACTCTCTGTTGGAAATCAGGCTTTACAAAGAAATCCAGTCCATTGTTACAAACATGCTCCCATTCAGATAGCAAGTGATTGAGATCCTTACATGGTGACACTCAGAAGACTGTCATATCTAACTGCTGCTTGGTTCTAACTGATGGATGAAAATTTGCTGAGAAAATGTTGTGCTCTATGTGCTCAATGTGAAGATCATCAACTAACTACAGTCTTCAAAATATGATTTATTTGTCCAATTCTGTAGTTCATCTGGTCATTCAGGTGTGATTGCCATCTCAAATATTGCATCTGTTCTACAACATGGATCACTGTGCTAGAAACATGCAGGATGTGTGAACACCCTCAGGTTTCTCATACCTGAGCCAATTTCCCATTATTTGCATCAAGTTGTTGTGGCACCAACACCATATCTCTTAACCTCCTCTACCAGAGGCTCTCACAAACCCTTGACAATCATCAGCCTTGCAGTGTCATGGAATACCCAGACCAAAAGGCATCATGGTGCAAATTGTAAAAGCTTAATTCAGATGGGTGTGGGCAGCCTCCCCCTGAAGTAAGCCATTACGGATCTGGTCAGCAACATCACGCACTGCACCTGGACCATGTGGGATGAACACTGTTGAGTTTCGGGAGCTGGCGCCAATCTCCTTCATTGTGTCAAAGTACTGTGTCACCAATACCATATCCATAACCTCCTTGGGTGAAGTCCCAGGAACATTGTCTGAGAAGGCTAGAACACTTTCCCGCAAGCCATCAACAATTGCCTGACGCTGTCGTGCAATCCCCACTCCAGCAAGATACTTGGCCTCAGCCTCACCCTCTGCTCGCTTCACTTGAAGAGTTTTCTCTGCCTCTGCTTTCTCCCGAGTAGCCACCCTCATCCTCGCAGCTGCAATTAAAACAGCAAACAAAATGCACTTTAGTCTCTTGACACAGTGTCTTCACAACCAGTCAATAATGCCTACAGAGTCTGTCTTGAGGTGGCTCAAATTGAGCAAAAATCACACCCCAAATGCAACTTGTACTGATGAAAGCTATCTCATAAGAGGGAGTATGGGTCTTCTACCAGCATTGATTTCATTCATGGCCCGCTTCACAGTCACATCAGGTTCAATGTCAACAATGAGCGTCTGCACAATCTCATACCCATAAGTCCGCATTGCCTGCACAATTTGGCAGCAAAAACAGTTTTGGAATATCAGCAACCTTTTGTACTGAGCACTAAATGTATGATCCCTGAAGGTTAAACAAGCAGCTACTCATATAATGCCTCTGCCTACTTACAGCAAGTTCAAACCAGCAAATGTTCTGTGAAGGTCCCAAAAATGAACTCATCACAGTTCACAGCAACCTGTAGTGAACATTCCTCAAAACATGGGACCAAATGAAAAACTACATCAGCCCTGACAGGCAGAACCAAGAAAAACCTTTGTGGTATCAGCAGAAAATTAACCTTCTCAAGCTCTTCTTCCACACTCTTTGCAATTTCATTCTTCTGCTCAAACACATCATCCAGAATCATTCTTGGTACACTTGCTCTCACAACTGTTACCACAAAAACCCAACATTACCATCAGAATGTATACAACCATATGATCTCACAGCAAATAGTTGGAGTACTCTTGGACATGCATAAAAAGCCATATAGATGGGAATATGGAATCAAAAAACAAACAATCCAAAAATGATTCCTGGACATACATAAGAAGATGTAAGCAAGGATGGATTCCAGAATCAAAAATACAAGCAATCTTCCCACAACAAAGAAACCCAAAAAAAATCCATCCATAACCAGCATTGCAGAAATTACCATCAAAGACATATGACATGATTTGTTCACGGGGATTTGTAAGCTTGTAGAAGGCATCTTCAGCTGTCTCAACATGTGCTCGGAACTGTACTGATGCTACCACTGTCACAAAGACATTGTCCTGAACACAAACATCAAAAGAGCAGCTCAAACCCCAGAAATGTTTCATATATAAAGCCTGAATTTTTCCTACCAATAATAAGCTCAAATTCAACCTAGATTTTCTTCATCTTCATCAAAATTAAACCTATTAAGAAACTTTTTTCCCATATGTTTAAGAAGCAAAATGACATTCTCTTCAATTCCTAGAAAAAGACAGAAAAAAGACTCTACTCTTCATGAGTCTATGCCAATGGCTTTGGCACAAAAGACTCAAACCCTAAGCTCTAAAGACAGGAGTTTTTTTCAAAGGGCAATACAAGAGGGGCAAATAAAGAGAAAGAAACAGAGAGACAGGAAATGCAAGAGATGGGGTTTGGTGTCAAGAAAGATGTCACCAATCTCAGGGAGGGGAGAAGAAGAAGAAGAATGGGGAAACCCTAACCTTGGTCTTGGTTTCACATCTGACATCCAGTTGCTGGACGCGAAGGGAAAGAACACCAGCAATATTAACACCACAGCACCATGGGACACAGTGACAACCAGGACCGATCACGGTCTCGAACTTTCCAAATCTCTCCTTCACGGCAACAGTGGATTGATCTACTTGGTACAAACCACACACCTGACCCATTTTTAAAATTTTTTTTCTTCGTTTTTTGGGGGGAAGAAGGTGGGGTGGGTGGATGGGTTTTGTTTCTCTACCACTTCAGAACTTTTCCTATTCTGCTGCTGCAACAACAACTCCAACCCAAAATCTTCAACCAAATCTGCAAACACTCACCACACACAACATAATTCTCTCAGCACTTGAAATTATCACACCAAAAACCCAAAAGCACAAATTCCTGCATACCTCAAAGGGTCAACAACTCCCCCCTACCCACATCTCAAAATCTTCAGATCCACAAGATCCTTCTCAACACTTGATCAACAAAAAACCCGATTCTGCAAATTTCCACCAGATATGAAAATTGACAAGTGAAACCCACAACAACAACTCTAAGAAAAAAGAGCACTTCAGAAGAGATTTTGATCACTCAAGAATCGATTGGGAGGAGATGGGAGAGGGAGGGATCGATGGATGGGTACAGAATGGGCAAGAAACTAACCTTTTTTTTTCCTCTGTAAGAGCCTTCCGAGAAACACAAGATGACCTTCGGTGTCAGAAGGGAGTCTTAGGGATTCTAAGGTGCCCTCCAAAAACATTGGAAACTCTCTGACAGGTCCTTAGGCACTTCATGTAGGGCCACTTTAGATGAGGGTCCAAGGTCCAATGAAATAGAGGAAACCTTGGGCAATTGGGTCCAGTCCAGTCCAGTGCAGGTGCAGTAGCTTGCAACCTCGTACACATAACTTTTATTTAGACATTTTCAAGCTTCTTTGATTGGTCCTCCCCATTGTCTCTCTCACCACCCAGAATTTCTCCCTCTCCATCTTCTCTCTTCCAATCTACAAGAAGAAAGAAGGCTATGAAAGTTTTCATAGTACATTTATAAAAAAGATTATGAAACTCTTCATCCCCGCATACGAAGGTTGTGTATCAGCTACACTGGATAACATTTATGGAGAGGCTGGGTACCAGTGGGTTGCTATGTGCGTCTGTAATCTATTCCCCCTCTCCAATAATGCTATCTACTCTTAGTTCTTACCCCCACCCACTCAACAGTGATCAATACCATCGATGTATTGACTAACATGTTTCCAAATTAAAATTAAAAATTGTCAATTCCATGTGAGCATCAAAAGCTTTTCAGCTCTACTTTTCAAATTTCAAAATGATGTGGAGTGATGGAATTTCCATGTATCCTTTGAAAGGTTGCATCCAATGGGGGGCGGGGGGGGTGGTCTTCAAAATAGAAACCCCAAGAACTTGTTTGAAGAAGTGTCAGGTTTCTATGAGGTTTGGGACTTGGGACCTTTTATATAGACTATATACTAGTCCTGGTATCAAAGAATCAACCATCTTAGGCAACGTTAGCCTCATACCAATAATACATGCTCCATTGGGACTTGAAGTAAATAACATCTTTATATCAAGGCTATACTAGTTTCAATATCATGTATGTACCTGCCTCATACCTGCCCAAAATCAACCTTGGACCTTAATTCATTACCAAGGCCGGTATGAATTTTCAAAAGAAAGATCCAATACTAGTAGTACCAGGCTAGTTTTTTTTCTTTTTTTCCAAAAGATCCAATACTTGTATGAACTATCATATGTTCAAAAATTGATAGCCAACCAACACTAGTTTGAACCAAGTACCTTCCCATCCACCCATGTTTCAATCTTCAATGCAAAGCATTATGAAGTGTTGGTCGACTGGTACATTTGTAATTTTTGGTCATGATATTTTGCTATTTTGTGGAAAATATTTGTAAAAAACTAGGGAAAACATGGGTTTTCAATGTAAAATTTGTTTTTCAAGCAAACTTTTTTCACTTTCGTGAAAATAAGAATTAAAAAAACATTAAGAAAAAACACATTTGTTAGGATGATTACCCAAGCACCTCAACAATTGCTGAAAGTTTTTCCCATTGGGAGGTTGCTTTACATCCATAAGATTCCTCTTGACATGGGCAGGTCATCTTCCATTTATGGACAGATTTTTACAAAGGGTTTTTTGTTTTTGTTTTGTTTTTGTTTTGTTTTGGCATTATAAAAGGATCTTGGCACGACAAGTCATTATGTGCAATAATGCTATCAACTATCACCTTGTGCAAACACCTTACCATCCATAGGCCTTACCTACTACACAATGACAAATGATGGGGGGCACATCCCATAAAATTAATTAACAAACATATAGCTATTTGGATATTTATATTTTCAAAACAATTTAAACTAAAAGTTAACTTGTCATATCTATCCATATAGGATGATGACACACAAGTTTGTCATGACAAGCAAGGACATGGACAAAGATGTCATTTGACTTTATCACACTAGGTATGCATCTTTCAAAGCACCTCATGATAGAGTTATCATTTACACCCAAGGTATCAAACACCAAAACAACAATAATGTATAGTTTTTAGCCTTTTTTTTTCCGTTCATTTTTCAAAGTATACAACTTGTTGATTTTGTTGAAAGTAATTGGCTCTTGGCATTTTACAATATGAAAGTGGAAACTTACCCTTTTTTGAAAAATTGTCTTTGTTTTGTAAACGTGCAAATTTTTTATTCAATTTAAATTAAAAAATATTTGAAAATTTGCGTTTAGTAAGCAAAAAAGTGAAAAATAATCAAGGTATGCAAAAAAATGATCTTGTGTAAATTCAAGCTAAAAAAATCAGAAAACATGGGGTTCAAGTTATGCCCTACCCATTGTAGCACATAGCCTACCTACACAAACAAATTAGGCTAGTGATCTTTAAAAAAGAACATGAATGTGAATGTGAATGTGAATGCCAAATTTGCTAAATGTCATGTACCAAACAAACCATGATTATGGAAACAAATGCCACCAAAGAACCAACCCCATATTGTCACCATTCAAATAAAGATCAAATCAAAGAAAATACAAAACAAAAGCCATTTGATTGCTTAAAGTAAATCATAATAAGGTTCAAGATATAGCTTGCCTAAATTTGTGAAATCTCCATAGAATCATAGCTTCACATTATGCATCATATCCATATTGTTTACACCTTGTTGTCCATTCTTGAATGGTAGAATCATAAGGGAAATTTTCAAGAATGTAAAGTGTTAAGAAAACATATGAAACACCAAATCCAAATGGATGGTGAACCTATTTTTCAACTTTGATTTCATAAAACTCAAAGTGTTGAAAGTGCAATATTTCTCCATTTTTCCAATGACTTAAATAGTTACAATTTTTGATAATTTAATATTTTAGGATGCAATGAAACACAACTTGACTAATAGTTTTACCCCTTCCAAAATAAAAACATCCTTGGGTGGTGCCATTAGGAATGTCATATCTTGATTTCCTTAGACCCATTGAATTTTGAAAAATCATAAAAAAAACACTTAAATAAAATTTTCATTATTTTTTAAATAAACATATTTTGAAATTTCAATAATGTCAAGAATATTCTATATTTTTTGTTCTTAATCATTGCATTAATAAAAGTTTCAAGATTTAAATCAAGGTCTCTGGGTTCAAATCTAACATTTTTTGGGCTTAATATGGCCACTAAGAGGTGTTGGTCAAAAAGGTCAAAATACCATATATATATATATATATATATAGAAAGATAGAAATAATTTAAATGGATTTGAAAGAAGGCATTGCTTTGCTATGAAATAAAGACAAAAAGTTCATGAAACTTAGACCCAGAGTATTGGTTTCATGCCTTTGCCATTTGTAGCACTTAGGTTAGTTGCCTCTTTGGTCTTATGTACATATGGAGTTTATCATGCAAATCAAGTGTATGTTGAGATTATTGTAGTATCTTTTCAGGTTTGACAATAATTAGATTATTTTTGAGGAAATGTCAACTTCTATAATAAAAAAAAATCTATTTCTAATGTCAAAATTTAAAAAGATTACAAGGCAAGGCTAATTATTTTATTTTTGGGAACTTGGGATTTTTTTTATTAGGTTAGTCCCACCAATGTAACGTACTTATCCAATAGTTAACAACAATTCTTTACCCTATAATTGGTAGAAAATTATTTCTTCCCATTTTTGCAAAATAAGCAATACAAATTTGTTGTAAAAAGTCTTAATATGTTAGAGGTTCAAAGTGCAAAGAAACTGCCAATGAAGTTGGCTACAATTATTGCTGAAATTTCATAAATTATTTTAATTTTTGCTGAAGTGAAATTTGAAAATTATAATAATTATTTGACACCCGAGTCCCAAACATCAAAAGGTACTACAATAATAAAATTGATGACCATTTTCAACACTTTTTGTTTTGCAACCAACGCCGAGATAGGGTTTCAATGGCCCCTAACATAGGTAGCTAGCCCCATTCGTATTCTCATATTCTGCCCATATGTAGACCATAGGTACCTTTTATGTAGTTCCTAATCTATGTAAATATCTAGGTAGCACCTAAATAACCCTTAGGTAGACCCTAACCTAGTTAGCCCCCTAATCTATGTGACCATAACCTAGGCATATTGTATTGTGACTAGAAAAGAAACCATGGTGAGCACTTTTGGGGGTTCATCCTTAGTTTTGAGAAGTGATGGTCCTCTGGAAGACTTTAAGTATAGGTGAAACATGAGGATGAGTGAGTAAAGGGAGACCAAAATGAGGTCCAAAGTAAGAATTACTTTATGGATAACTTCATTGTATGGATATCAATTTTAAAATTTGAAAAATAAAGCAATAAATCAATCCTAATTGGCTTTAAGACAATAATTTACCAAGACAAGGAAACTAGGAATGAATTGGTGCTAGGTGGCATGAACTTGGCATTGATTTGTTAAGACCATGAAAAATGCTTGTCCATATTTGGAAAGATTCAAATTTGAAAATTAAAAAAATAAAATTTTTGAATTTTTTGTTTTTAGCCAATGGCTTGGACATGGATGGGTTAACTAAAGTAAAGTTAACCCGGGGGGTTAGGGTTTAGTGATGGATTAACTAAACTTGCACACTATTGAAATTTGCTAGCCTCTAGTAGAGGCACAGGTACTCGATGTGGATGGATGAGCTCGTAGTACATTAAGGATTCCACATCATTAATTACAATCCTAATCATGTGTTGTTGTGTCTATTGATTTGTTGTGGGTGCATCCAAAGTTCAAAGTTATTACATTACATGTCCAAGAGATGTTTTGTGAGAGTAATGGGCCAAAATGTGAACTTCACGTTCTTGCACTTAAAAGATGAGAGTTGTTGGGTTTTGGGTTTTAAGGCATGTGGGTAATGTTGCTTAATGGTTAGCAATCAACCAGAGTGGGTAATTCAGACATTAGAGTGCAAGCAACAAAACATAGGTAAGAATGACAATGTGGTACTTGGGAAGAAGTGGAAATAACCTTATGAAAACAAAAGCAAAAAGACTTCATAGAACAAAATCGAAGAATTGTACAAATCAAGGGACTAAGTGTTGGCACCCATTTGTTGAAGTGAAATAAAGAGTGGGTGGAATTTGGATTTGGGTGCTAACAAATGTTGTTCACACAAATGGGTTTGATTGATTTTCAATGACAAGAGCTGCTCATCAACCACAAAGATGAGATTTGATGAATAGCTCTTTGTCATTGAAAGGTGGCTGTTTCTTTTTCAATGGTACTTGTTCTTCTAGTGGAAAGAGATCAACTTCTATCCTCAAGTTAGCAATTTTCTTGATTTGGTGATGAAGCTAAGTATGCACTGCCAGCAACTTTGATGTCAAGCACCGCTTTATGATCATCACCGATGCCTTATGATCATCACTTTCACTCAAATCACAGAACTTTGGTTGCTTTCTCTTTTCTGTGTCATTGACATGAGAGTCACCTTTGAACAATCCACATTCAAACTCAATAGCCTGAATCCATAGCGATAAATTTTCAGAATTAACATAGTTGATCAACAATTTCTGCAATGTAAAAAATTCATTTTTTCCACTAAGTTTCATGACAATGTTCTGATATCAAAACACACCCAACAGAGAAATCGATTGATAGCACCAGCCTTAGATGACTCTTTAACCCCACACACTGTACAATTTCCTTATGATCGCTCAAATGCTAAGAATGTACCTCAATGTGCCAATAGACAGACGAAGACCTTCAAGTCTTGTTTTATGTTTGTGACAAGAGTTTTTTGACACAAATAATGGCAAGCGTTTTCTGCGAAGTTTAAGTCTCATGGCTTTCATTTGCAGGCACTGTTGAGCTCTCATAATTAGATCAGCTTGCCAGTGAAGGTTTTTGTTCAATTGTATCACAACAGCATGGCATACAACGTACCGTGTTTGCATATATTCCAATCTATGCATTAATCTTCTCCCAATTTTGGGAACAAATTTTCCACTTCCATGGTGAGAATAATTTTAGACTTCCATGGGTGAGAATTTAACAACTATTGAACAAAATTGCAACCTGTGATGCAGGTTTCTGGAGAGGTGGAAGAAAGAAAAATTACAACCCAACACCTGCCACAACAACCATGGGATCAACATGCCAACAAGCACTGGAACTTCTATTGAGGTACAAGCTTGCATTTGATGTGCATCAAAATGAGGAGCTCTCTTGGAGAATGTAAGTGGTGCAATGCTTGCGCTCACTCACTCTAAGTGGCTGTATATGTATGTTATACCACTAGAGCACGGCAATCCAGCCCACATTTTACACACATGCCATGTTCATAATCCAGCTCCAATGGCTCCTGCACTCAAGGCACAAACATATTAGAGTTATCTATAAAGTCATACGATTAGGGGGTGAGAATGGCCAGTTTGGGCATAATAGGGCATCAAATGCGTAACTGGAAATGAAAATTTTATAGAACGAAATAACTGGGATTCAAACTAGTTTTTCCATCAATTTTGGTAGTAAACTGAGTTTCATCCTGTCTTTCCTTTTTGCTAAGCGCCTCGACTGCTGTGCTATGTACATATGTTTTCATTGCTCCTACCTTACCTGTACAACTACTATAATTACTCTCCAACCTTGAGCATGAAACACATTAAGATCTCAAGGATACGGTCTTCGTGGATGGATGGATGGATGGATGGATTTTTTCTGTGGATGGCATGAAACTATTCGCCTTGTGGATGAATACTAATTTTTTCATGGACAGTTTTTAAACTATTTTCTTTTTGTGGACAAAACCTTTTATTTCTTTTTTTTTTTTCTTTCTTTCTTTCTTTCTTTCTTTCTTTCTTCTCATGGATGGACAAAAATTTTAATTTTTCATCTTCTCCAAATACTGGAAGAAATTTTTTTCCCTTCTTGTGGACGGAAGTGAAGCTTTTTGTCTTGTGGATGAAAATCATTCGTCCTGGATGAAAGTATTATTTTCGTGGATGATTTCATAGGGACCAGCCTACCACATCCATCTGGGTACCGTCACAAAAAAGCTGCACAGGGGGGTGGGTGGGTGGGTGGGTGGGCTATAACTAGGGTGTAATGAGTAGGACCTATGGGACCACCACCTCTAGGTCCTTTCGGGTACCGAGTCAGGTTATGGGCTTTCCATGTGAGCAAAAGGGGCAGCCGACCCCACCATTCACCCGGTCCCCACAATTTCCAGGCTTTTTGGATTTTGGGGTTTTGAGGTTTTTGCTTTAAAAATCTTATCACCACGTTTTCGAGGCTTTTTGGATTTGGGGTTTTCAAATTTTTAGCTTTAAAATTAAATTAAATTAATTTTATCAATTAATATCTTAATTCATTTTTAATAAATAACTATAAACACATAAGGTTCAAGACCCAATCTTCATGAAATTTTGGGCTGTTTGGGGAGGTACTTGTGGGGCCAATTTCATTAGGCTACTTTATTTTATTTCATACCATTTTTATTAGGGACAATGTTTTTTTTAGTAAAGGCTTATTTGATCAAGGAAGATGGAAATGTGCTTTTTTGTGGTCATGTGATTTTGAGTGTTTGATTTGTTCTTTTGTGAGTGTCATTTGAACCAAAGCATGCAATTATCTCTCTTTTTCAAGCATTTGTTCAATTAGGTTATTTTCATAATGCTCTTTTGCAAGTGTTTGTTTTGAATTCGGGTATTTTGATAATGCTATATTAAGTTTTTTTTTGGGGTTGAATTAAGGCATTTTGATCATGCTCCTTTGCAAATGTTTTTGTTTCAATTGGCATATAATGGTAATGCTCTAAACTGCAAATTCCAATGGATTAGGGTAATAGACAAGTTTTTTCTTTTTGCAAAGGGCCAATTGATTGGGGTAATAGATATAAAACTCTTTACTATTGATGATGATATTGCATTTATGTTCTACATTTTCTTGATCCCTTTTTTTTTCTTTTTTCTTTTTCCTATTACCAGCTAACTTGACTCCTCCCCCATTGTGTAGTAGTAATTGTAAGATTAGGGTTTTTATGAGTAGCGAATGAACAATTTTGTATAAGTAGTTGCAAATCATGGTTAGAGTCATGGCCTCCTTGCAATTGGCTATATGAGAGTAGGAAAATTCTTTATTTTGGTTTGGTTATTTGTTGTAGGAACAAAATTCCGTGTGTACAAGGATCCAACCTTTCAATATTTGTGGGTTTAGCTTTAACAAGTGTCTTTGGAATTGTATAATTTCATAATTTATGTGCATCTTTTTATGTGCGATTATGTTAATTATCAATAGAGTTTGACAATGTTGATGTAACATAGGACAACTTTGTTGACAATCTTTGTATCCCGTTTTGGGGTACATTAACCTCCACACATATATGTATTGCATGTGTGCCAAAATTGGAGCTAACCTTGAAGATGTTCATTGAACACACAATATACTATTAATCCATGCTATATGCATGCAAGGTGGGAATTCACCCAAGCCCGTTGGCAAAATTTGCTACTTTTTTGTCCTAATAGTCCAAAGCTTTTGGATGTCGAGGTTTTTCTTTGTGGAATGATTGGCCATGTTGAGAAGGAGCGGAGTTTGATTGTAATAACAACATTAGAATACCCAAGAATCTCATCCTTTGTGATCACATGGGGGTATGATGCAACCTAAGTAGAAATTTGAGTACATTAGAAGCTATTCCATAGGAAAAGGAAATACAAAAAGAAAAGAGTTTCCCAACAAAACTAAATGCATTTTGGTGAAATCTATCCCAATAATTATCATTACCATTGTGTAAGTAATAATCTCAAAGCACAAGAATCCCCAATTCCAAGGAGCCCATGGGCATTGCACCCCTATCCCAATGTCTTACTAAGGGTTGATATATCCCATATGGATTACCAACTAGCCCAATAGGACCTTGGTTATGTTTAACCAACAACCTTGCCCTATCCTTGTGGAAGCAATATTGTTAGGTGTATCCTTTTTTCTAACAAGAGCTAAACCCACCCCTTGCCCTTGGCTAGGCTTAGCCCCTTGTCTTCTATTTGACAATCCACCTTGATGAAAGCATAATTAATATAACAAAGACAATCTTTTTAATACAATATAACTAAAAATGAATCCATGTTATAATACTTCTTGCATAAAACATGCGGCACTCACACAAATTAATTACACTTTTTTTATGTCAAAATAACAATGGCTTCACAAGAATGACAACAATATCAAAATACAAAGGGAAATACAAGATGAAGAAAATCAATATTACTATTTTTTAAAAGAGGCCACCATAAAGATGAAACGTGATAGTGGATGACTTTGGACATCAATCATCCAACATAATCAAGTTCATCTTTTTGATAATTCATCTAGTCAATATGATAACATTCATCTCAAAAATAAACTCACATGTTTGGGTAGATTCCACCTATTTTTTGTGGTTTTTTGACATTTTGAAATTTATGACATGCATTTTGAAATTTAATTATATACAAAATTAGGTTTTTTTTTTTTTTTTTTTTCTTGGGAGATGAAGTAAAAACTTGGAATTTTATAATCAAATTACTGTAGTACTCTCATCTATAGAGATTCAAGTTCACATGACTCTTACATTAAATTATTTAAATACAAAGGCAACCAAGTTTTTCATACACAAACAAATTGACTATTTTCCTTAATTGGGTATCCAAAGAAAGGGTTCAATTTTTCTAAGACAATTTTTCTTGCATTGGGAGGCGGTGGTGGACGATGGGTGGCATCAGCTTGGGTCGTTTACGAAAGAATAAGGATAATCACATTCGTAGTAGTTGTTAACCTAAAAAATGGGGGGGGTCATCCATTCGCCACATAATGCTTACAAAACTTTTTTTTCGAGTCAACCAAAGGATGTCTTACGAGAGGGCAAATATTCTCCTTTAGCCGTGGACGGAAAAGAAAGGAATGAAAGAAAGCCGATTATCCGAACACATATATATGTATGTATGCCGGTGGGTGGGTGTGTGCGTGTGTCAAATTTTTTGTAATATTCCCCCAAAGGGGGGCGGGGGTGAATCCTTGAAAAATATTCGTGTAAGTATCCCATAATATGTGGGGGGATATTTTGTTTCCTCGCCCATACAAGCCCGTGCTACTTACAAGATGCTTTAAAACTCTTTACTACTTATACAAGATGGTTTTCATAAATTTATTACAAGGTTTTGGTCTTATCTATCACACATGTAGATCAAAAAATAATAATAATAATAATAATATTATTATTATTATTATTATTATTTATATAAAAATTCTAAGGTAATATTATATAATGTGCTCCTCTCTATATTTTTTCTTTGCAAGAATTTAGGTTCTCCATAGATGTGAAGCCAAACCATGTTGATGTTGGATTCCCTCAACAAGTGTAAGTTGCAATAGATTCAGGAGAGCAATCTTATTATAAGAGGGCAAGTTGGCCCACCCATCATCCTCCATTAAGTCCTTTAAAAAAAATTAGGGTTTGAGCCCAACCCTAGAAGACATGAAGACTTTTTTAAAAAGGAAGAAGTGAATAGGTAGTGTGAAACATTCTTCACATCCAAATTTCACACTTTAATTTGGGCTTTTTGTAATGAAGGAAGAAATGCCAGCCCTTGAAATAGTTTGAGGATTTGGAGGTCACCAAGTTTAGGGTTTGGAATGCTTGCTAACACAATGTTGCTCATGGGGTGTAGGAATTTTTTAAAAAAGCTAATTACTTCTCTCTAAGGTAATCTTCTCAATTACAAAAGTTTGACCTCTTGACCAAACCCAAAAAAATTAAATTAAATTGAAATTAAAATAAGTAGAATTTTTTAAAAATTAGAATAAAAGAAAAATTCAATCTCTAGATTCAATCCAATAAGAAAATTAAATTTTAGACCTCTCAACCAATCAACCGTTGCCATATTTCGGGCAGCTTTTTGGGCAATCTACTAGGTTTCCATGATGACATGGGATTCATAATCCCTTGTAAATGGGGGATTCGTGGGTCCCCCAAAATTGAATCTTGTCAAAAGGCCTTTTTTCTATTTGGCCTTGGTGGAGGAATCTAAAGGACAAAAGGCCCCAAATCCAGGGTCCCTATTCTGCTTGGGACCCATACTTAGTGGCCCCAACTTTACTCCAAAGAATTACAAAGAACCCATTCACACGACCAGAGCTGATTTTCACCTTACCTCCCTAGAAATATGTGCCTTACAACAAGTATCTTGTTCAAATACTAGTGTTGGGTGGGTATTTGATTGACCTTTGGGTATTTCCCCTTATTACACCGAGTACATATATGTATATGACCACTTGGTGTTGTTTTTTTCAAAACCCGGCCCCGCCTCATAATCAAAACTTTTATAAATTGAAATACTTGAAACCATACCGAACCCAAGGGGAAAAAGATGCAGAGGGTATCAATCAAAAATTTGGATTCTTACCCTTTAAATACCCTTCATTAGGGTTAGGAATTTTGCTTTTAGGGTTTTTTGGTTTTCATGTCTCATTCACTATTTGTGTTTGCTTTCCACCTCTGCACTAATAAAAAATTTGGATTCATACCCTTTTAATACCCTTTATTAGAGTTAGGAATTTTTGTTTTAGGGTTTTTGGTTTTCATGTCTCATTCACTATTTGTGTTCCCTTTGCACTTTGCAACTTGCAATGTTCACCTTCAGCTTTCATGTCTCTTTCACTTTCTACATTCACTTTTTGTCACTATAGCTTGCATTGTTCATGACTTGAACTTTTTGTTACTTTATGTCATCAAACAAGTGAATGTGACTACTAGCCATAGAGCTTTTTACAATGAATGTCAAATCTTTTTCAAGGGAACATGGCGAGTGTAGAACCTATTGAAATGCAAGGTAAATGCTTTTGAAACTTCCTTTACATGCTTTCACATTGTCTTTGCTTTTGTCTTTTGCACCATATCTTTTGCATTGGTGAAAAGTTACACACTTCTGTGGAAGTTGCATAAATGCTTTCGGGGAGGAAGAAGGCTGTTGTTTTTGACATCTTTGTTGATTGTAGAGACTTTGAATGTTTATGGTTTCTGATCATGAAGTTTCATTATTCATTGTGTTTCATTGATTCATTTGTCTTGCACCTTGTTGCTAGTTAACGTTGTGTTTTGTTGTAAGGCGCATTTGTGAAACAAAGGTGGGAGAAGTTATTTTTCCTTGCCCACTTTCGACAACTATTGTGTTTGTTCATCTTTTCGTTTGCTACTATTCATCTCATCCATTAGTCTACACCAAATCACCAAACTTTGTTTCTACATTTCATCCTTTCTATTTATGTTTGAAGGTGTGTTATACAAGTGGGGAAAGACCTTGAAGAGACTACTTAGACAACTCTACCATCTACTTTCTAAACTCAAAACCTTAAACTGTCACATTTTACTTGTCATTGTTGAGTTTAAGCTTTAGGAAAATTTATAAAAAATTCACAAGTTTTCTTGTTTTTCTTGTGTTGGTTTCTTGTTGAATCTAGTGATGGTTTTTTTTCCATGCACTATCATGAATGTTCATGACATTAATTTGAATGAAGAAGTCCTCGTAATTTTTGTATGGTATGGTAGCAACAATATTGGCAATGTACAAGTTGCACGAGAACGTGGGGAATTAAATATTCCAAAAGCTATTGATGTTGGCAAGGATGACTTAAATGAATACATCACTTAAATGCACTTGGAAAATATGACAACAAAAACTTCTTTGGAAGTCACACTATTGCATTTCACTCACCTAATCATCTTTAAAGTTGAACAACAACCACCACATAGATCTAGATCATAACTAAATCATGAGATGTATAATTTTTCATGTTGATTTTCTTGGTCCCGATATCTTAGCCATGCAAACCAAGTGCAAAACAAGATTGATTACATACCATAAGACTAAGGGCATAACAACCATGAAAAAACATGTTGATGTTAACCATTTTGCCTTGATGAGAAAGCTAGCAAAAGATTTAACCATTGTTTTTGCAAAAGCTCCACTTGATTGATAAGCTAGCAAAAAGAGGGCACATGTATCTCCATCTATAATATTTTGATTTTTTCTTACAAAAAATAAATTTAGAAAAGATGATCCAACACATGTAGGCTTTTTGGAATACCTTATGTTGTTTGTGGTTAAAGGACTTTTGCCTATGAAGTCTATTGAATCAATCTGGTTCCAGAGGTTATCATATAAGTTGTGTCCACAGATTGTTTTCCCATTGAAGAAAGCTTTTGTTGAAAATGTTATACCTAGCTTGGTAGAAAAAACCATGGTTATCTATGTGCAACCTATAATAGTTAGTTGTTTGTCGACCACTTGCACATTTTATCTATGAATGTCAAAAGGAACGCACGACATCTTTGTTGTGGTTGTAAACTTTATCTCCAATGATTGGGAACCAAAGCATGTGATTCTTGTCTTATTTGAGGTGACTAACACAAGTGACATGGCTATGGTTCTTAAATTACAAAAGTTACTAAACAAGTTTACTCTCACCAATAAAATAATTGTTACGTGAAAGATGAAGGGTACAACTTGTAATAAAGTGCTTTAAATTATATTGTATCATGCAATAACTTATGTTGGAGCCATTTGATAGTTCATGTTTTGGGCATGCACTTTTAAAGGTGTGTCAATATGCAACAACATATGAAAAGTTGTTTGTCCATTTAAGCTATGCATCTACAAAAGCTACTCAAGACACTAACAAGAATGCATTATATGGCCCAAAAAATCAAGCTAAAGTAAGCAAGGATGGGATAAGGCTTACTTTCATTTTGGATTAACGGTTAGAAAATTGAACATGTCCTTGAAGACAAAGTAAAAGCTAATAAAATTTGATGTATTTTTTAATTTTTTTTTGGATTTAAAATATAAATGCATTTGATGTGGTTTAACTTGGGTGTAGTTTTGGTTTTATTTTTTTTGTTGTTGATAATGTAGGTTTACAAATCAAGTATTGTTGTTTCAAGATGCCCTGACTTTTTGGAATGCTATTGCATTATGTTATAGCAACCAATTTGTGGCATTGCAAATCATGTGCTTTCTCCACAAACATGGGTTATATATGAGACAATTGTGAAAAATATATTTCCAATTATTTTTAGTTGTGTTTTGAACCAAAGTTGTGGACACTAGTTGCCTGCAAATGCCTTGTAATTTGCCATATCAACTTGTCAAGACATTTGAGAAGAGTTGACCTTCAAGCCTATTCTTGATAACCTAGTTGAAAATGTGTTTAATTATGAGTTGAAGGAGCTCATGCTTTGAATGAGACAACAAATTCGAAAGGTTTTTTTTACTCTTCATTTTTTTGGCATACATTTTATAAGAGAAAGGGCCATAATATCTTGGCTCTAACGCTTGATCTAAGGTTCAAAAGCATGAAGTTAATTACCATGTTTATGGGTCATGAATATGCTACTCTTATGGTTGCTAAGTACGATGAAAATTTGTTGTTACATTTACTAATGGAATCAAATAAGTTTTTGATGCCTAACAAGGTTAAAGCAACTTTTAACCTTCACTCAAAAGGTGATTTTGAAGGTCCATTTCACACTACATTAACAATAGCAAACACATACAAGGATATTGTGTTAAGGGAGCTTGTTGGGTTTCAATGGATTCCTATTGATGTCTTTTCTTTTCAATGTTTTTCTTTTTGTCTTATGTTTTTAGTGTTTTCATTGTTTTTTATTTTCTACCTTGTCTCCCTCTTTTGTGTTTTTAGCCTTTAGTATAATTTTCAATCTTCTATATCTTATGTGTTATGTTTTCAATGGCTCTTGTCTTGAATCTTAATATGCTATCTTTTGTGGTTTGAATCTTCTATTTTTAATGTATTCTGTTTTAGTCATCTATCTCCCATGTTGTGTGGCTTTAGTCTTCTATGTCAAGTCTATCTTATGTTTTCAAGGTCTTTTGCCTTGAGTTTTCATCTACCTTCTTATGTGTCTTTAATCTTCTATCCTTTGTGTTTTTTGTTTTCTATATTTTGTCTTCCCTCTTTTGTTTTCAATCTTTAATTTTTTCAATATTTTGTCTTCATTGTCTTTTGTCTTGATTTTTCATCTACCCTCTTTTATGTTTTTAGTTTTCTATCTTCAGTGTCTTTAGTTTTTACTATCTATTTCCCCTCTTTTGTGTCTTTAGTCTTCAATCTTTAGTGTCTTTTGTGTTTTCTATCTTATATATTTAATGTCTTTTATCTTAAGTCTTCATCTCCCTTCTTATGTATCTTTAGTTTGTAGGCTTCAATGTTTTAGATGTCTTTTGTTTTCAATGTCTTTTGTCTTGAATCTTCATTGTCATCTGATTTTAGTGTTTATTTTATAAAATCAATCTATTTTATTTTCAATTTGTTATTTTCATTCTTTTCAATTTGTTGGTTTTTTATGTTTGCAATCTATAATATTTCACAAATCATTTTTTATTAGGTTTTATGTTTTATCTATCATGGTTAAAGCCTTTGTGTTTCTTGGAATTTTATTGTATTTGGTCTATGCTTTAATTGTCTTTTGGAAATCTTTGAAGTATGTGATTTTAAGGCCGAAAGATGGAACAAAGGATGAGTTTCCTAAAATCTAAACCCTTGAAACATGGCAAATAATTTACAATATGATCATCATTTAATAATTATTTTAGTGGAGCTAAGTTGTTTAATTGTAATTTTTTTTTTTGTTGATTAATTGTAAGTAATATTTTAAAAACTTCCAAATGACAGATCCATGAACCTTGTAAATGTGTTTTCTAACACAGAAATGGAAAGACATGGTCTGTTTATTTGTCCAAAGCATGGGCATGTTGTAAATGTGTGTTGTGTATTGTGTATTATTTGCTTAAAATTACAACTAATTAGGGCTTCATATTTGTCAAAGACCTGAAGTTGGTTTTCAAAAGGGGTTTTGTCAAATAACATGGTTAAGTAATAATAATATATTTTATTGCGTTTCTACAAGAAAATTGGGCTAGAAATTTAGATAAATCATGTAATCAAACACCCACCCATGCCTCATACTTGACCACCAACATGTTTTTAAACCACGGACTCGAACAATTCCTTAAAACTTGGAAATGCAAATATGTAGATTCGGGCAGTTCTTTCAAAAAAACAATTTCCAAATGTTTGAATATGGTTAAGGCTCTAAAACAAATACCTAACCAACACTAGTAAATAGCTTACCTAAAGTTGGTTTTGTCATTGAATAATCTTCAAAATAATGAATGAAATTTTGTGAAAATATTAAGTTTACATGTTGAAAATCGTAATTATCATAGGCTACACTTTGAATAATTTCACTATTCATATCACAATATTAGAATAGATGATGAAAAAATGTATAATTTTAATGTTTAAAAAAAATTGAAAAAAATGAACAATTTGTTCTATCAATGTGGAAACTAACCCTAGGTTACGATATTCATATATATGCATATATATGATGTGTAAGATCATGCAAATGAAAACTATTATAGGTATTTGTCTTGTTTTTTTCATTTCCACTAACCACCATGTGTATATAAATTCACTCCCTAACTATTGTAATGTGTTTTCAAGTTTTACATTCGACTGTTATATAATTATTTTAGTTTTTAATTTTCATTTCAACAATAAAATAAATAATTTATGAAAATTTGGCAATAAATGTAGGCTTCTTCTTTGGCATGTTGGCCCACTTCTTTTTTTGAGTATAAAGTTATTAATTAACTTTGTTCATTACCATTTTTGACTTAAGCTTTTACAAGAGCATGGGTACCTATTATTATTTACATTAAATAGTTTAATTAGTTGTGATGCATTTAAAAGTGTTTTTTTTCATCAATTGTTTTTTGAAATTTTGAACATGCTCCCTAAACCCAAAAATAAAAGTGACAAGTTTTTACATGGGCATGTAAAATCAAATAAATGCATTTTTTTTACATTCACATTATTTTACATGACATAAAATAAACTTACATACTTTTACATGGCATAAAATTGACTTAGACAATTTTACATTTACATATTACAATATAAGTTCTAAACCATACACAGCAAAATATTGGTTTGGAGACCTTTGGGAGTTGAAATTTGGAGCTCAACAACTTAAAATATATATATTTCCCTTTTTTTCCATTTCCATTTTCTTCTTTCTTATTATTGTAATTTCTTCAGCAAATATATATTTTAAACATAAAAGAGTTGCAAAATTTGGCAACTAATAAATGATTAGTAGTAATTTTAAGAACCACCATTCAAATGTTATGTGTTGGTGTGATTCCTTGACAACTAGTTTGAAAATGAATTCATGAAACCTTAGCAAGCATTATAAAACAAAACACCCAACAAAAGGGGAAAAGAAGAACAAAGAAAAAGGACCCAAAGTCCGAACTAGAACTTCAAAAACCCAAATGGGTCACAAATTGAACATTTTTATATTAAATCCATTTTTTAAAAATGATTTTGATTGATTTTGTGAAATTTATTACTTTTAGCTTGAAAAATACATTTTACAATATAAAACACTAAAAGTTTCAAAATTTTGTGAATTCTAATTTTTGCACAATAACATGAATTTATCACCAAAGAATCATTGCCATTACATTTTTCTAGTGACTACACCTATATAACAAATTTATATCTATGAAAGAAAAGTGAGACAAAAATAATTCTTGAATCCTAAAAAGAAACTTGAATTTTTTAAAAAATGGAATAGAAACTAATAAAGTGCAACAAAATGGTTTAGGGTTTAAAGATTGAAATTAGTATTTTAGTAATGTATCTATCCATGGATAAAATCAAACTTTCAATATGAATGTGCCATTAAATTATAACGACATGTTTTAAATGAAGGGATCCACAAGATGTAAAAGGTGATGATCCTTTTTGGTACTTTAACCATACTTTGACCCCAATATAATTTTTTTCATTATGTTAGACCAATCCATATTTTTCAATTTCAAAAATTCATTACTTCTAGTTAATAAAATTTTAATCAATAAAGAACCACACAATTCTCTTCATAATAAATTTTTTAGTTTAGATCTAAGTCCCAATTAATAAATCTAAAGATATATTGATCACCATATGCACTTGAATGAAGGGTACCCATGAATAGTTGTTCATTTTGTCGCAAAAGTGAATCATTCAATCAAACATTCACCCTTGAAAGAGTCTAGCATTTTAGAACTTCATTGAAATTCGAAACCTCAAGTTTTTAATTGTTTTGAACACTATGTTTGATGTTGGTGCTAACGCTGACAATCCTCTATTGTAAGAAGTGTTGTTGGAGACCATGAAGTGCCAATTGACTTCCTAGAAACCTCACAAGAAGACTTCAACCACATGGGCTTTCTTCAACGTAAATGATAACCAAGGTGTTGATTTGAAGCAAAGTCACATGATGCATTGCATTGTTCGACATGCTGAAACAATGGGCTTCAAAATTTTGGCCTTGTGCACAGGATTTCAAAAAGACCTTATTGCTTACAACAAGGCTTGCATGATTTTTTGCATCTTGAAACTCATTCCAGATTAACCATGATAGCTATAAGAGGTTTTTTTGGAATGTTGTTTGGATCTTCTTTTCTTAGCTTTTAAATGCATTAGGAAGCTATTTGGTTTTGTGGATTATGGCTGCCATGGGTGATTTTGTTTGTGCATGGCTCATTTCTTCTTTCTTCCTCGTTTTTTTGTTTTCTTGTTCAAAAGCTTCCTTGCTTGAGGTGTAAGTTGTAAGCACGAAACACCTCAGATGAAAGAAAACTCATTTATTGTGTCACAAGTGATAGTTTTGAAATCTACAATTTACCCAAAACATGCATATTATGTACTAATATGTGCCGATCAAAGAACCAGATAATGTTCTATTCAAAAAATTAGATAAATACCCAACCAAATAACTGATTGGAACAATTTGGAGTACAAGGGTTAGGGATATGGACCCTTGTTCAAAGAGCCAGTTTTTTATTTGTAATTACACTTCTCAAATATCAAAGAACCAATTGAAGAACCTACCCTGAACTGGCGATTCTTGGTTGATTCTTTCACAAAAACCTGCCCATTCTTTGAATTTCCCATAAAACTGAAGGTTAGTTGAAAACTTTCAAAACCCGAGAACTGAAGATTTTGAATTAAAAAAACACCCAGAATCAAATATTATAACATCAAAGAACTACACAACATGATTTTATGATGGTGCCATTGTAGGTGTTGGTTCACCCAAGGGGCCATTTTGCTACCTTTAATTTATTTTTTGCACAACTTTACTTTGAGCTAAATGGAACATGTGTGTCATAGTAAAGGTTGTTGTCCTAATGACCTAATTAGAATTAACCTTGGTTGCATGACTAATGTGGGTGGAGGAAAGGAAATATTTTGATTGATTTAACACTTAGTGTCCCCACCCACAATTTTTTTTAAAAATCATTTCAAACAATGAAATATCATTTACACTCTTACATCTAGACCAAGAATTACCATTGATTGAATTCATAGCAAATTTTTTTTGTTTAAACATGTTAAAATGTTCACAATATTTTGAGCAATGGTTATTAAAGAGTTACAAGGTTTGTGTTAGCTTGTTGCAAGATTCAATGAAAAGGGACCTTTATCACCATGTGGTGGAGATGCTTTTAAGTTATAGTGAAAAGTTAGGTTAAAAGAATTTTAAACCTTTTTTTTTTCCTTCAAACACTTGTCATGCATTCTTACATTGACATGTACGACTATTGTTATTAACATAAATATTTTAAATGATAAACTATGTTTAAAAATGATTTGAGATCACATAAATTGATATTCATTCAAAAAATATCATGAATTCTATTCACACTAAAATTGATTAAAAAAAAAAAAAACCCAAACAACTAAATTAACTCGATTTATCTCTAACTAACTAGAACTTAACCAAGCAAATAAACTAACACACTTCACACACCATAAAACAAAACAATATACATCAAATTAAATGATATGCTTCTTGTTGAGTTAAATGTTAGTTAGTTTTTTGCGACAATGATAATTTCCCACTTGGGAGCCCTATACATTTAGTACTTGGTTTGCATGTTGAAACAATTGCATCTATAATGTGACCACTTCCTTCTATACAAAAAGGCTTACATGTGAATTCAATTTATCATCCATGATCTATACTATACCAACTAGTTTGGGTCCTAGTTATTTCCTTTTTTGAAAAAAATTCATTCCCAGTTACGCATTTGATGCCCTATTACGCCAAAACTCACTGTTCTCGCCCCCCAAAGTGCTTGACTTTATGGATAACTCTAATAAATAAGAGGAAAGATTTTGGTACCCAAAATTTTGCCTTTGTGGATGAGAGGCATTCTCATCATGTGAATTCATATTCCTTTTCAAAATTGATTACCTTCATAGGTTATTATTACCTTTCATGTTGTACTAGAAACCAGGCCGATTAGGTTTTTTTGAGATTTATTGGCACCCATGTTGGAAGGCCGATTCAACCCCAGAAAATAGTGGATTAAAAGTGAGGATTATACCTAACATTGGTTAACCCTAACACCACCAATGTTCCATACAACGAGTTTAAATGCAAGGACACAATGACCCACACATTTGAGCTTGTGCATGCAAGTCATTTTAGGGTGGGCATTAACTGGGCCAATAGACACACTTCTCCCACCCCTCAACCCCCTTTCCCCAAAAGAAAAAAAGCTCATGTTTGCTTGACAAGCTATTTGGCTCAGAACCAATTTCATGAACCAAATCTATGACATCTCAAGTTTGATAGTACTTGGTTCATAAGGGCAAATTTGGTGGACATGTACTAGCCTAGTAAAGCTCAAGTGGTTGCCATAGATTTGACCACTTCTTCCTAGTGAATGGATATGGGTGATCATGTACTCAATGAACAAAACACCTTCCAGGGGAGGGGGGGGGGGGGGGGAGAACATGGTAGGTTCCAAAGATGACAAAATGTCACCTCATATTCATTGAAGATTGTGTAACATACAATGAGTATGTTGTAAACATATGTTGAAATGGGAACAAAATGATTGTGTTTATTGTATTTATGGGTTTAATATATTTTTGTATATCTTATGGTTTGACATTATATATATATTAATGTTAAAATTCCACCAATTTTTTTTTCAGAAATCATTTTTATTATGAAAGAATATAAAGAATCTGATAGAATATTTGAGAATATGTTATTTGTTGAAATGGTATCCTCAAAATTAATTATTTGATGTACATTTGTTAAAGTGGCCAAGGTACTACAATACAATGTTTTTATTTCTAGCAATTTGTCACCAAAATGTGACAAAATGTGACTACTAAAAAGGTCATGTGATATGGCCTTTTTTATTTTGACTTTTAAATAAAATAATAAAAAAACCCCTTTCTTGCCACATGTTGTTGCCATGTGTACTTCCATGATCATTTTTCATTGCTTGCAAAAAGCAAGCCATTACTTTCTACCATCACCATCAGCACATAAAGTTTTAAAGCACATCGCCTTTATAACTACATCTCAATCGTTGGGTAAACCAATCATGTTGGCCCATAAATCTTCAATTGTCAATCTCATTGTTGAATAAATTTCAACTCGTCAACCCTATTGTTCAATAAACTTTTCATTCACCATACACCTACCCTAAAATAGGATTTAGATCGTTAATCCCCATCATTGAATAACAGTGAAATTGCCAAGTCCAATCCCCATTGTTAGATGGTTGTATTCACCAACTACATTACTTTTGCTTTAAACCCCCATGTATTCAAGGCTCTTTGTTCTTTGTGGATAGGGGTTTAATGCATAAACTTTTTTTAAAACCACGTTTTGTGTGTAGGTTTTTTTCTCTTCTTGGCGGCAAGGTTTAAAGTCAAAATAGTTGTTGTTATGTTCATAGTGGTGCAACTTGAGCATAATGGGAAGGCGAAACAGGCAAAAACATTGCCAATCTACTCGATATTATGTTTAATGCAAACTAGAGGTGTGCACATAATGATTACATGCTACAATGCAAGTGCTTAAATCAAAATGCACAACACATGACCAAGTTCTTTTCCTTCCTCTCATCCTTGTCATTTTTTCTTGTTTTTTGTGTTTCTATGTTTTACATTTGTATTTTACATTCATTCTAGGGTTTCTTGAAGCCATGGTTCCCTTCCAAGTGTTAAAGAATTTTAAGTTTAAGTTGTTTTTTTAGTAGTGAACCAAATGTGACCTCAAATTTGTTGCCCCATGTGTGCATCTAATGTAGAAGTGACTTCTAGTAGTACTATAAGCCTTGGTTCAAGTAGCAATCTTGAAAGTAAGAGAAATGGAAAGGAACCTATTGAATTTGTTGAGCCTCTTGGAAAAAAACCATGAAGATCATATGCGAAGACTCATGTGTTTCAAGATACATGGGCATGTCGTTTCCCATGGGTTGAAATAGTTGTTGGGGAAGATGGTTTGGTTGCATAGGTCCAATGTAAAATTTGCAGCAATATTGAAGGAAAGTCAAAATTATTGGCTCTTGAGCTCGACACACTTCAAAAACATGCCAAACGTTGTAAGGCAATAATACCTAGTTTCAACATAGTTGTCAAGGACTACTTCTATCACAAGGATGCTGCACATGCAAGAATGAAAGGACTTATTTTCTGTGGAACTTGGAGTCTATCATGACCTTAGTGTATTCATTTGGGTGCTTGGAAGAAGTTCATACAATTTGTTACACTCTTGCATATTCTCCTACATGGGAGGCCAATGTCGGAATATGAATTGTTCAAGGAGTTGTTTTTGTTGTTGAAGGTCAAAAACACCCCATTAAAACATTGGTTAGATAGTAGTGATTGGCAGATTACAAAAGCCATGCATGACGTGGTCATCTCCAAAATGTTATCTATGATTTCAAAAGCTAATTTTGTTGTTGTCAATGCAGATGACATGACCACTATTGATGCACGAGAATGGATTAGTATCCATGGGTATGTGATGCGAAATTGGAAATGTGTTCTTGTTTTATTGACCCTTGAAAAGGTTGAGGTGGGTGCAACTTTAGACAACATTAAAAATGTGATTTTGGATGTGATGGGCAAAATACAAGGGCTTTACAAATTTTAACAATGCTTCCAAGTGGATCTACCTTGGATGTGATAATGATTCATTTTTTCAAAACATTTGACATGGGGTGATTACTCAAACAAAGGAGCAAATTGCTTCATTTCTCATTGGTGTACACTATGTGGCACATTGAACCAATTTTGTTATCTTGGTTTTGAGCAAGTTATCCTTGGTTATGCACATTGAAGGTATGTGATAATCCTTGTATGCCTTTTTTTTCACATGGTCCAAATAAGGTGCTAAAATTTGTGAACCTTGCAAAGACACTAGAAACAAAGGGCTTGAAGTTGTTGTAGAATATAAAAATTCATTTGATATCAATATTGATCCCTTTGAAACATGTGTCAGGAGAATATAAATCACTTATTGTGAAGATGCACATAGATGCACCAAATAGTGAGCTTATTTGGGAGAATCTGGATCTATTGTGTGACTTGGAATTAGTTCTTAATGCCATGCATCCTTCCAATGTTGGAAGTGGTGCACACACTGATGAAACATGCTCAAAGGCAAAATGTCTTTATTTGTGAATTCATTGATGTTGTGAAATTAATAGAAGTTGAAATATAAGTTGAAATACAACTGACTTTATGTTGATCCTTTTTGTAAGTATGACAATTTTGCTTTCAACAAGTTCATTGTTGTTTATGAACATTGTAGTGAGTTGTTGCCCCTCACTTGGGTTTCACATGAATCTAATGTTAATATATACTTACTGCCATACTTGGCATTCAACATTTTGACCATAGCTACAGACTCCATCATTGTGGAGGTTTTAATATAATGGTGCTTATGTTCATATGAATATGAGTGGCCATTTTGCCATGATTGAATCAATGAAGGCTACATGTTTAAAAGTTACCACAACATTGTGTGTTGAATTGTTTTGTAAATTCCCTAATGTAGAAATCATGTCAATTCTTAGCATTGTGTACCTGCAGTATTAGTTGTGTGAAAAAAATGTTACCAGGAACTTCCTCCCACATTTGGATAAGATCAAAGTTGCATTTTGTGTTGGTAAGAAGATCAAGGGTGGTGTTGTAGTTATTAGGCTTTTGGATTCAGAACAACTTGATGTACAAGCTTCTAATTTCAAACTCACCATGAGTCATAATGTTGAAACAATGACGCAGGAACCATCAGATGTGAACCTAGTCACTCGAATGTGGTTGAAAATCCAATTTTCACCACTTTTGGTTTTGAAACTAAGTGAATACATAAAGGCTGTTGAAATAAATATGGTGCAAATTTTAGGTTTAGTTGAAAATGAAAAGACTTTCAAGAACTTAACTTTCATGAAGGGTAAGTTGCATAGTAGACTAACCACACATCTCAACTTGTGTGTGCGCATGTTCACATAGAATTTCTACAATGTTAGTAATTTTCCATATGATGCAATGATTGCAACATGGAAGGAAGTTTGCATTAAATACCACACAGACTATTAGGTTTTTTTCTTTTCAACTCCCACTTGCATCTTGTAAGTTGAAAGGGCAAAGGCTTCTTTTGAAATATTTGTATGTTTTCTAGAAATCCAAGTATGATTCTTGTATGCACTTTGTGGATGTAGGTGAAAGTTACAATTCTAGGTATGAAAACTATCCACTTTCCAAGTTGTGTAGGTGTTGGGTTGGATGTTTGAAAGTTGGGATTTTTTTGTTGGATGTTTATGTGGGTACATGATTCCTCTACTACATGGGTAGGTCCTTTCAAGGTTAGGGTTCAATTTCCATGGAGGAGATGTCTATGTTTTTAGATTTAATTTGAATGTTTTTCTCATTTGTCTCAAAATGTAGACATGGACACACATTTAGAAGACAAATCTACCATTGTTCTCAAACACCTAAAGCCAATTATGCTACCTTCTTGAAAACACCATAATCAAATATGTTACTACACACTTTAAACCATAGCCAAATATGTTGCCCCAAACCTACAAACCAGCCAAATACGCTATCATTAAAAAATACCATAGCTTTGATTTCATAAAAAGTTATCATATATTGCCAGAAAACTAGTCCATAAAAAATTGATTATCACAAAATGAACCCCATTCTCATAAAAAAAAAAAGTCAGTCTAGCAACTAAAGGATCTTGAAAAAAAAAACATTGCTATAGTAACATTCATATGAACAATCCATTTCAAACATGGTTATAAGGATTTGTTTTCTTTTTTTAACATTCACATTACAAATATAGGAAATACGATATCCTAAACACAGAAGAGTAGGAAACAATGATCACTTTTTAAAACAATATGAATTACCACAATGAATAATGGGTGAACGATAAGACATTTGCAAAAAAAAAAAAACAATGTTCAATCAACCAAATTAACTTTCCATAGGCCTTGACCTTGCAACAATGCATCTAAAGTCAATTAATGGCATTGGGCAACCCAAAAGAAATAACATGCATGAAAACATAATACATAAATTGCATTATCATGACACTAAGATTATACAATTCATAAGTTTCCATGTTGATCCGATTGTCTCAACTACCGATTACCTTTCCCATGTCCCATTGACTAAATTATCTAAAACTAAACTTATGATATTTTATTGCAGAATTTTATTGCAATAATATTTTGAAAAGAAGGCGAAATATTCATTGGATCAATGGGTTCATTTTAAAACATTAAAAAATATATGTTTCCAATCAATGGGTGAACTTTATTTCAATTGGAAAGTTATATGATTTGTAAATGATGAATGAAATGAACACAAATCATTTAAACTAGACTTTCGTACCTTAATTGGAACATGAAAAATAACAAGCAAAAGGTAATTTAATCTATAAATATTCAATCTAAAAGTTTTTTTTCTAAATTTCATAATTACCAGTGGTAAGTATAATGTTTATCGCTTTCTAAATATCTAGGAGATCAAGCCATATAATACAATTAGGTAATTCTAAAAGGAGGTGGTGATAACTAACTTGTCGATACATCAAGTAACTTAAGGAAAAGATGAAAATAGGAACCCCAAAAATAGGAGGAGATTGAGTAGACCCCAAGTGACCAAGGGTAGTGGGGGATTCATTTTGAATGTGTGGTGAGTGGTTGTTGGTGGGCTTTCTAGATAAAAAGATGGAGGAAGATTTAGAGAAGGTGGAAAAGGGACAAAAAGCTTGGAGAAGTCTTGAGTAATGTCCAAGTGGAGAAATTTGGAGAGTGTAATTTTGAAGGGAGAATCTATTTGTGTATTGGAAGATGATTACCTTTGATTTTAAACATTGCAAGTCTTTAGAATTGGCTTTCTATTTTTTTACTTACATAATAGGTTTTTTCATAAAGTCTAACAACTATGGAAGAAGGTAGCCATGGTGGCAACAAGAGGCCTTCAATCTCCATGGAATAGTTTGTAACCTTAATAAAAGATTGGACCAATGAGGTAATTACCTCCCATAGAGGTATGGTTTGATTTTTGCCAATTTTGGACAAAATAGAAAAAATCCTTTGACAAACTACATCACTTCTAAGGATGTAACTCCTACCTTAGTAGAAATTGGGTCTATTTTTTTCCCCTTGTTGTCCTTATGTGGGTTTGTGAGGAAAATTGTAGGAATGGAGAAATAAAGTATTGGAAAGGTATTTACCTACATGTATATTTTTTATGAGTTTAAAACTATGTTTGTTATTTTATTATCTTTCATGGTGGTACCTTGTTAGATTTTTGTCACAATAATAACGATAATCATACTAGAAGGTTTGTTTATTGTGTTCTTTCATGTTCTTTCATCACAAGTGGATTTCTTTAAGTATTGCTAATATTTGCCAAGTTTGAAAAGGAGATTATAATGTCAACAAATTTAATGAACATATGTTGATTCAATAAAAGTTTGTTAAATAAAATGTGATAGTGCAAATGATTTGAATAGTTGTGACTTGAAGCTTATACAACATTACATTGGAATATACTTTAAAGACCTATTGCCCAAATAATATTGCACAACCCTTATTTATTTATTTATTGATGTGTTTAAAAATTCAAAACCAAATTGATTTTGGAGTCTTTCAATTGCCAAAAGCAAGGGGAAACAAATAAGTAAAAATGATATTTTCACTTCATATTTCACTTCATATGTTTGGCTAATCTTTTGAAGGGATAAAATTACCACTATGGCTGCAAACAAAAGTTCCCCCAAAAAAACACTAAGTTACATAGGGATCAAAATATGGCCTTTGTTGGCCTTGCCTTGGTAGGCAAGGATATTATCATATTTAGATTCATTATAGAGTATAGTAGCTTAATGGATTTTGGCCCCTACTAGGTAATAATAATAATAGGTCTATTTTTATATGAGGATTTTTGAAAGATGATCATTTAGCTTGTGTTGAAACTTGAGATTAGTTGTAGAGTTATTCCCCAGGATCGGAACCGGAGGTTTTTTTAATTCCCTTGTTTTTCAAAGGAATTGTAACCGGGGGTTCTTTTATTCGCTTGTTTTTCAAATTTTTGAACCGGCGGTTCTCTCTCTCGCTCTCTCTCTCTCTCTCTCTCTCCTTGTCTCCACCCCCCCCTTCCCGGCGCTCCCGCTGTCTCTCCGGTCCTTACGCGCCTCGCTTGTTGTGTCTTTGTCTGGACGTGTTGTCGTCACGCGCGCTTCGCAGCCTACGAGCATAATATTCATCATTCCCTTTTCTCCTCCTCCCCGCTCTCTCGCCGTCGCCTCGTCTCTCCGCTCTCGTTCCCTGCCTGCCTGCCTGATTCGCATTCGTAAGCTGCCTCTGCTTTTTTCCCCTCTTTTTTGACTTTTTTTTTTTTGTTTTAATGTAAAGGAGCATACATACATGCCACTAGGATTCTCAATTCTCTTCTTTTCTCTTTGTCTCTTCTTTATCCTGAGCTCTGTGTGTGTGCGTGTATGTGTGTGTGTCCCAGGGAAGCAAGCCTCTTCTTGTCTTCACCACCAGCTCGGCTTTGGAATTTCTTTCATCGGTTCGGTTGTTCTTAAGCAGAAACGGAGCATTTCGGGAGCTTTCTTTGGTGGCTGGAAGAAATCTTCACGAGAAAGGTTCTTTTGGTTATTATTATTATTATTTTGGTCTTAGATAATTGCGTTGGTTTTCATTCTTGGCGAATCGGATTTAAAAAATAAAATTGGTAGTGATTTCGCAGCTGTTGCTGCAATTGTTCTTTGCTTTCTACCTATCTATCTATCTATCTATCTATCTCTATAGTAGGAGTGTTTTGTGGATTTGCGGATTTTCTTTATCCGTTGACAGTTAGTGTGCTCTCTGTTGTTTTTCAATTTTGTGTTTCAGTGTTTTTTTTCCCCTGTTTCGTTGTTGTTGTTATTATTGTTGTTGTTGTTGTTGCGTGTTCTTTTGGCAATTGAGCTGCTGTCTTTCTCTTATGGTATTGGTGGCGAGCTATTTATTGTTTGTGTAGTGAAATGAGCTTCTGAGGAGCTTCTTGGTGCTGGTTTTTGACGAGTAAGATCTGTGAGAGCGTTCTTGACGGTTCGAGTTCTTGACGTTCGGGCATTGCAGTTTTTGTTGAATTGATTTTCTTTCTTTTTTTGTGCTGTGGAGCAGCATCGGCTTCGGTGATCGGAATCAAAAACTGTGGAGGAGCAGGAGGAGGAGAGGCGGGTCTTGGCTTGGCTGAGACTCGAGACGAGGAGGCTACATGCATGGCCAATCCCGCGAAAGCAGCCGTGCAAACGCGGGCTGAGGCATCGCCGTCGTCGGAAGATGACGACTCCGATATCGATTTCCTTGTGCGGGATCCAATTCATCAATGTCCGTCTCTCTGCCAGGTATGTCAACACTCGGCCTTTCATCGCAATAACAATCACTTCCAACAGTAGACTTTCTTCCGATGTCTGCCAATTCGCGAATCTGCACACAGAGAGGAGAGAGAGAGGCAGCAGTAGCCGCATGCAGCAGCGGTTCCACCTGACTGGTTACAACAAGAAAGGAGAAACTCCCCAGTAGCTAGCTAGCCATTGGCGTTTTGTGGTGTTGGTTGATGTGTGCGGCTTGTGGCTTTGTGTGGAATGGGCAGATTTTGGAGGAATTGAAGGAGTTAATGGGAATCGCATGTCCCATGGCAGCAATGAATTGTGTGGTGTATGCGAGGGCAATGGTGTCTGTGTTATGCTTGGGCCGATTGGGAGGCTTAGAGCTTGCAGGTGGTGCTCTTTCCATTGGCTTCACCAACATAACAGGCTACTCAGTGCTGTTTGGTCTGGCCACTGGGATGGATCCTGTATGCAGCCAAGCATTTGGTTCCAAGAACTGGGAGGTGATTGGCCACACACTACAACGGACAATCCTCATACTTCTCACAGCTTGTATCCCTATGAGTCTGCTGTGGATCAACCTGCAGGAGATACTGCTGCAGCTTGGTCAGGACTCTGAAATCACAAAAGTTGCAACCATCTACTGTTTGTATTCACTTCCAGACTTGCTGACAAACAGCTTGTTACAGCCACTGAGAGTTTACTTGCGATCGCAGGGGATTACAACACCCATGATGTGCTGCTCAGCACTTGCAGTGCTTCTTCACATTCCGCTTAACATCATTCTTGTGTTTGTGTTCAAGCTGGGTGTCCCTGGAGTGGCAATAGCGGCAGTTTGCACCAATCTCAACATGGTGTTTTTGTTGTTAGGGTATCTGTGGTTTTCAGGTGTGTACAAGCGCACATGGGTAAGATGGTCCATGGCCTGTTTCCAAGAATGGTGGCCCCTCTTAAGCCTGGCAGTTCCCAGTTGCTTGGCAATTTGCCTAGAGTGGTGGTGGTATGAGTTGATGACCTTTCTGGCAGGATTACTGCCGAACCCACAAGTAGCTGTTGCAACAGCAGCAATTCTTATCCAGACAACATCTCTATTGTACACATTTCCAGTTGCCTTGAGCTCCTCTGTTTCTACCCGTGTTGGGAATGAACTGGGGGCTAACAGGCCAGCACAGGCAAGGATTGCCACCTTTGTGGCCTTGGGTTGTGCCCTGGTAATCGCATTTCTGAATCTGGTTTGGTCGACAGCTTTCCGCAACAAGTGGGGTCATCTCTTCACTGAGGACAAAAGAGTTTTGGCCCTGACAGCGGCAGCCATGCCTCTCATGGGTCTCTGTGAGCTTGGTAATTGCCCTCAGACCACGGGCTGTGGTGTGTTAAGAGGGAGTGCCAGGCCTGCAATTGCTGCTCGGATCAACCTGGGTTCCTTTTATTTTGTGGGAATGACAGTGGCCATTGTGTTGGCTTTCTGGTTTAAGATTGGATTTGGTGGTCTCTGGTACGGACTCTTAGCTGCACAAATAGCATGTGCATGTTCTACTTTGTTTGTGGTTCTGCGAACAGACTGGGGATCTGAGGCAGAGAGGGCAAAGCAGTTGACAGGACCTAATGACAATGACATCGAGCTTTGTAAGGGTAGCAGCAATAAAGTGGTTCCAATTCTCAATGATGACAGAGGGGATGAGTGTCTACTGCCAAAGCAATTCTCAGGACTTGATTGCAAGGTTGAGCTTTGCTAGTCAGACAGAGAAGCTATGACAATAGATGATGATGATGATGATGATGATGATGATGATGAAGCAGATCCCTTGCCCACTCAAACCAGAACAGCCAATGTCCACAGGAAGAAGGTTGTCGTTGATGTACATAACAGTCCTCCTTGGCCATTCACAGATAGACACAAAAATTAATTTTTGGAAAAAAGAATTTAGCCTAATCATGCACCATGTATTGGTAGCCCCCCAAACGTAACTTATTCAATGCCCACTATTTTTATCTCGCATCTTTTCTCTTCTTTTTCCACCAGAATGGCCTGGTTGAGTTGGTGGCACATTGCCACTTTTGTTGATTGAGTTCATGCAATGAGGTGGGCTCTATAACTTTGTTTTGTCTATGTTACAAACTGTGATGCAACCAAACTGTTATTCAACAACACTCGACCCTTGTGGATATCTTTTATTGTTGCACTTTCTTAGAAACGTGGCTGTACTAGTTTTCCTCTGCAATTTTGGTTTGATGCCTCTTGTTGACAGCTGCAGTGACCTTTCCTGGGAGTGCTGGAGGGTATTGTCAAGTTTGGAGGCATGTGCTTTGCTTTTCAGAGAAAGTAACTTCTTTGGTAGTTTGCTGGAAATGATAAATCTTTGATCTTGATGACTTTCTGTTTTGCCTGTCGATTGTTAAGGGCTAGGCTTGTGCTCCATGGTTGTACATGGTTGTCAAAACCTTGAAGCAACACCTCAAAGCAGTCTTATGCAGCAACAGAGCAATTTGTTTCCTACACTACAAGTTTTTTCTGTTTCATTGGAAAAACTGTGGTAGGTTGTCTAGATTAGGATGGATAATGAGGACCAGATCTTCATCACCTATCATTTATGTCTATTTCCTACTTCTTTGTGGAGATCACCTGCAGACTTTTTTGTGAGAAGGATCTCTAGATTCATGATATCTATCTCCTACTGCAGAGATTCAAAAGACTTTTTGGGTCAGGACTCAGGACCATTGCTAGATTCATTGCTAGCATCATTTACCAACTTGTTGTGCAGAGGATAACTGGATTTCCTTTCTTTTGCGCAAGATTGAACTTACAGTGACAGGTAGCAAATGTTGGGGAGCTGCTCCTCTCTTTTAGAAAGTTTCCAGAACCTTCTCTCACTCAGGTATTTTACTCTCTTTGTGCCTCACATCTTCCATGTTCCCTGTCATTTGTAGAATAAGTCATTTCCATGTTGACAGCTTTTGCAATGACACTTTCTTGCAAGGGATTCATGGCTGTGGGAGGTATGGGAGTGGGGACCCCTGGCCCATAACCACAAGTACAAGATCGTAATTGAATTGGTTCATATTGCAGGAGGATCCTCTTTATATTTTATTATTATCTGACCTAATTTTTTCTTTTCTATTTGCAGTTACTTGCATAATCTTCCTCCTAGCCTCTGAAACACGTACTGCATCTTTTAGGTACACTCCAAGGTGGCAGATTCAAATTATGTCAGTTTTCTATGGAAGGGAACGGCAGGACACATCAATGGTTATATTTTGTTGTCGGGCCTGGGAACTTGGGCTATTGTGCTCCTTGCAATGGCCTCAAACAACAACATAGTAACTGTCTCTGGACTGCCCTTCTTCCCCTACTCATAAACTTCTTCCTAAAACGTATCATAAGTTTTAAAGAGATGAGTTAATTATGAGTTTTCTGAAAGGACACATACAAGATGATAGAATTGTATTACTTTAGCAGCTAGGCTACTACTGCTAGATCATCTTTCACCCGTGGAGAACTACTGACTGTATTCTTCATTTTCCCGACTTGTTCATAGTTCATGTGCTCTCATACCTGACTTGTTTTTTTCTGTTGTGGACCCGCAAGGGTTGGCTAGTTGCACAAACAACAACCCAATGAGGAATTATGGGCTTTCTGCTGCATAGGGAGAACGCATGTTGTATCCATTGTTCTGAAGAAGATTCTACGCCATATTCGAGTGATGAGAATTTCAAGGAATTGGTATATGGATGGTTTTGTATAATCTTTCATAGGCTCCTTATTGATTTTGCATAATTCTTTGTATGGTTGTCTTTGGACAATTCCAAAGACACTTCCAAGCATAACTACCTCATTTTCAAGCCTATTTACCTCACTTCTTTCTTAATAACTACCTCAATCTTTTCCTAATAACTATTTCTTATCCTTATAACTATTTCACATCTTTCCTTATTCACCAACGTGGATATGAAAAGGCAATAATACAACACATGATAAAAAGGTAGTAGGTGTCAAGGACACAAAAATTCACAAGAACAAAGGCGGCTAAAGGAGAGGTCTAAATCTAATTTTCATACAAGGAACAAGACAAGATTATGTAATTCAAAAATAAAAATATAAGAATTGAGAACAAAAACACAAGATGTGCAAGATCAATGTGGAAATGAATCTTTATTATGCTAAAACATGCAAATATGAACATAGCAAGGCTATGGTGTAAAATTATGCTTAAGATTAATGTTGAACAAACTGAAAGAAATGAGAGGACTTATTTATATTTATATTCTTTTGGGAACCTAGTTCAAACAAGCTTCCAAAGAGACTTTTATGTGTGCATTGAGTAAAAAAAATTCTTAAGAACCCTCCTAACTGAGAGTCAACTATGCATTAATTAAAACTTAAATAGAATTTAATTAAAAATTAATAAGGAATTAATTAGGACTTAACTAAAAATTAATTGAGATTTTGGTTGGGACTTAATTCAAAGTTGAGTAAAATTAACTAAGAATTAATTAAAAATTATGAACGAACATTATGAATGAATTTCATTCATTAGAAGTTGGTGTCTAATGTCCACATCTATCACAATAAGCAAACATAAAAATGAATGACACATGAAAGCTCACCATTGTTGTGATCCTTGAACAACACTTTTGTTTCCATCTAACGTGTTTTCAAAAAAAATTTGATGTTTTGCAAAAATTGAAACTAATGGGTAGAATGGAATTGCAATTGCACACAAACATTCAACAATGATCTCTTCATTGGTGGCCTCCTTCTTCAATTTCGGTGGAATAGCTATTGTTACTTTTGTTGTTTAAAAAATAATTAGATCTTGCACACAACAATTGAATTTTTTACATTGAAGATGAAGAGGACATTGCTACTTGACAAAAGCAAGACCAATTGTTCCTTCTTACTTGAAGAGATTATCCACTACTACCATTAGAATGATGTGCAATATGTTGATGAACAACCCACAAAACAAGAGGCATTTCACACTACGGCCTTGCCATTTACATTAAAAAATATCTTAAAACAAAAAAGAATTATGAAAAACTCAAATATTTCACCATGCAAAAATATAATCTTTCAAAAATCCTCATATAAAAAAAAGGATCTATTACCTAGGGACCAAAATCCCTTAAGCTACTATACTCTAAAATTAATTTAAACACAATATCCTTGCCTACCTAGGCAAAGCCAACACAATACAAATTTCCACTTTTGAGGTCAACCTTATATCAATCAAATAGCCTATACTCAAATATTGTATATATATATATATAACAAATAGCTCCAAAAACCACATGGTTTCTTGGTTAAACCAATCATAAATTGGCATACTTATACCAAGTACATTCTTCTATTGGCCAACTTATTCAGTTAAAGGTTTTATTTTAGATCCCAAGTTCCCAGAATGAGCTATATATACCAAGTGACCCAATTTGCTAGGGTTAATCGACAACAAACCTCGTGGTTAGCGTAGCAAATCCTAGATCACGAGAGTTTTGGGTTCGAATCCCTGGAGGTGCGCGAAAAGGATTTTTTGCACGCTTGTGCTTTTGCTGTGACTGAAAAACAAAATCTAGAAATTCTTGAAAGAAAAGAGGGTGAGATTGGCTCAAGGTGATGATGATCGCTCGTCCGACTGATTTCTTTTCTCGCTGATGAACTCTTGCAGTCGCAGATCAGCGAAAGGTAGTAATAATTGACTTATATGCGTTGTTGTCGCTCTTTGTTCCTTTGTAGTGGATGTTTTTTCTACTTGAAGGAGTTGCTAGGTTATGATTCAAAACAAGTGGCTGGAGCGAAGCTTTGAAGGATTTGAAATGATGAGGTGGGGTTTGCACGGCAAATCATGACGTGGGTTTCTCGTAGACAGCGTTTTGGAGCTGTTAAATCGTAGGATTGGGTTGCAGAACGGATCCGAGAGTTTCTGGGTGAGGACCATGGAGGCCCTTTTGAGGCCTCAACGAGTGTGGTGCAAGTATCATGAGGAGGATGTGCGACTTCGAAATGCTTGCTGGAAGAAAACGCCAGGAGTAGTGAATGTTGCAATTAGGGTACTGCCAAAGGTGGAAGTTTTAGGGTTTTTGAGAAATCCTAAGCGAGGGTTTTGTTCAAGGAGTAGTAAGGGTTACAGAGACAGAGATTGGAACCTAGGATGCACAGCATTTTCCAGGACCTGTGCAAGAGGAGAATTTGTTGCATCGGAGTGTAGAAGATTAGGGCCAAGGAGTTGCTGGCTCAGAAGTTTGTCAGGAAGGATATGGCAAAGGGGTCGCCCAACTGACGAGAAAACAGAATTGGGTTGCACAGCTTGGGAGAAAGAGCCACAAGCTAGCAGCAATGAAGAAATTCGTGCGGATGCATTGCCTCCTTCCTCTTCTCCTTCCATTTCATCATGTTTGTGCAGAATCTACAAGGCAAGGTTTATCATCAGGCTTTTTGAAACTTATCTTTGCCATTTTTGCCAGCATTGGTTTTCCTTGGAAGTTGTCCATTTCCAACTGTTGTGTACTCCCCCTCTGATAAAATTTTCCCCCTTTTCTCAGGTGTCTTTCCTTGTTCCAGTACATTCTAACTGTTCTGTCCTAACAGTTGGAATGTAGGGAGTTCAAATCTTGGGGTTTAGGGATGCAGTTTGTTGGGTTGCAGAGTTTGTCATTCTTTTATCCCTAGCACAGAGGCATGAGATGCCCACAGGAAACAAATTCTCAGTCACACTTATTGATAGAAGTATGTGAAATCCATGATTCATTTTGTGTGCTGTAAAATCTGAGGTCTATAACCACCAGAATTGGAGTTCATTGTATATCTAATGCTTTTCTCAAGCATTTCGTCTGATGTGTTCTGTGTTGTAGATTGTCAGCCCTATGTCTAGGCCCAATTTTCATTTTCTGAAGCTTGTGCCCTTAATGTCGTTCATCATGTTTCTCTCTTTTCCTTTTTGGGGTTTCCCAGTTCTTGCCTTTTTCTGCTTCTCTTTCTTCTTCGGTTTTTGGGGCTTCTCCTTCTCTCTCTAGTAGACTTTGTTGAGCTGGCTAGCATCATGGCTTTGTTTTCCCATTATTGCCAGTATTGTGACAGAAACTAAGTAGGTTGGTTGAGGTGGTCAATTCCACCCATGTTGCTGTTGAAGGTTGCTTCACATGCATATGACTGTTGCTGTTGCTCCTCAGTTTTGTTGCTGGTGTTCTTTCTTTAGGGTTGGGTTTCTTTTTTTTCATGCTTGCATATTGATTGATTTTATGTTGTCAGATCTGAAAGGTCCATGACCTCCTTATCAGGTCTTCTTTTAATGTTATTAAGGTTGACTTAAGTATTATAAGTGTGGAAAATACATAGATTCTCAGCCCTATACCTATTGGCGATGAGTAGTTTCTGCATGTTGTATTGAGGTTTTTTCCTCCCAGTGACCTTAGGAGCTAGGGTCCTTGGCTAAACATTTCAGTTGATTCAATGGTGAATAAGGAGATGTAAATAAGCATCCGACGTGAGTTTTGGGTTTGTTTGCATACAGTGCAGTTCTGGTACCTAAGCATCATACCTGACCTAATTTTCAACCATTTGGTAGCTGCTGTCAGAATTCTCATAGCCACATTGACTGACTAGTTTATTCAACAGTTATGTGTAACATTTGTGTACCTGGCTTCAAGATTAAATGGCTGTTGAACGATGAAATAAGGGACCTTTTGTATTTTATTTAACCAGACACTGGAAAGCAGTCTAGTCAATTTGTTTTATGCACTGGACAAAGCAACAGACTTCATTTGAAGTAGTATCTGAAGACTGGAGGCCAGTCTTGTGCAGGTCCTGATGCTTCTGTGGGTGACAGGAGAACATTCAGTTTTGCAGAGTTGGTACTACATAGAGGATGGTTCTATGTGTTTCACGATCTTATAAGTTGGCGTGGGCTTGGAGCAGGTAGACTGGCTTCATGCAATTTTTGGGCTCTCCCGTGGTGAGAAGTTATGGACTGTTCCATGGACTGGGCATACAATTTTTCAGGTTTGCTACTCAACTATATTCCGAAATTATCACTTAAAAAGTTACCTGTGGAAGGAGGGGAGGTTTCAGCAGGGAAATAATTCTCAGCTTGTACATCAAGGAGTTGCTTTGGGGCTTTTGAAGATAGTATGGATAAGAAGAAATGGAGACAAAACGGTCCATTGAGAGTTTGTGCTTGCTTTGCAAATTTGCTGGAGGAAATTAAGCAGCTCTATCAATCCTAAATTCAGAACATGCAGGGTTGAGGATTAGGAGACAGCTAAGAGATCAGAAAAACTGAGCCTGATCTTTTGGTCTTTGATGCTGATTGACCTCCATGAAAAAACTTGCTAGAATTAATCCCCCCTACTCAAAACTAGGAAGGGGCAGTCAATATAGATGGCTGCCTGCCCAAGTCTTCAATTATTTCATTAGAAGTGCATGCTTAAGTCTTAATACTGATGCAAAGGGGTGAATGCTGGAATGGGACAGGTCATGTTCCTATGGTTTGCTGCATTTTGGGTAGTGGGCTTGTGGATCATTCCTATAGTGGCACAGGAAGTGGGAGTCAGCAAGCACAGCCTCACCTATCGGGGTCAAGCACTTTACAGTCTCATCACTGACATTGCAGAGGGGACTGTAGGGCTGGCAATCTTGCACCGTTGTCTCTCCCGGTTCCGCCCTCTTCCTGGTGAGTGGTTCCCTGTCACATGGCGTGGTAAATGGTATGTGGAAGCTTGCTTAGGCTGTCTCACATTCCCTTTAGTGAATCATCTATCACAGATCAACCTTGATCTTCTGCCCTTCCCAGCACCATTCAGCGCAACCCAGGTGGAGCAGTCAATCATGTCAAAAGACCCTATTGCGACACTTCTTTATGCAGTGGTGGTTTCAGTATGTGCACCGATCTGGGAAGAGGTTATCTTTCGGGGCTTTCTCCTGCCATCTCTTACACGCTATCTGCCAGTGTGGGGCTCCATCTTTGTGAGTTCCATTGCATTTGCACTGGCACACTTCAGCATTCAACGTATGCTTCCACTAACATTTCTAGGGTTGGTAATGGGCATTGTGTTTGTTCGATCTCAAAACCTCTTGGCGTCCATACTTCTTCACAGCTTGTGGAATGGCTTCGTCTTCCTAGATTTGTTGCGGTGAAGGAAGAAAAAAATTCTTCACCTTACAATATGACCTAACACCATTAGCATCAAGGGACTTGACAAAATCTGAAAATTCACTTCTGGCAGCCTTTGCATAAGCAAGGGTTATGTGTCAATGTGGATCGTGGGCAACCAGAGACTAAGTCTCTATCACATGGCACATGTTGCACAGGGTGCATGGACACTCAATAAAAGCATTGATCATGACATGGGAGTGTGTTCTCCAGGCTGGTCTTTTTTTGTCTCTTCAAAATCCTCAGCTCATGAAATTTTGTGTAGGGAAATGCACTGTTGTCAGTGCCTTCCAACCTGTGCTCCAAGGGCAGAGCCGAAGGTGCAGGGTGGAAGGCATTGACAGCAGTACCTGCCCCTTTGTAACAACCAAGGAGATGAGTCGCTCGAGGTTGCCTTATAAAGAACTGCCCATGCTCCTACGACTTGCTCCTGGGATCTTATATGAAATCTCCTGGTCCAGCGCGGAGCAGGAAATTATGCTGTGTAAGGTGCTCCCAAATTGCACTAACATAATCCCCTGAGGTTGTTATGAAATGGACAAATAGTTTCAAGTATGTAATGTCATAAATCACACTTGTGCTCTATGCTGCACATATAGGAGAAGGGTCTGAGTAGAGGCACTTCCACTTTAGTGATTTGAGATCTGTGCCTGAGGCTGGTAGGCTGAGGGTACGAGTCAAAAAGCACAGAAGGGCATGTACTCGGGTCCTTTTCCTATGTAAAGCAGAGCTGGGATTTTTTCACTTATTAGAAATAGTGACAGGATGGCTGGTACCTTCCACTGCCGAAGATCTGGTTTGCTGAAAACAGATTTCTTCAGGCAGATAAGGGAGTTGAGAACACAAAGGAAAAATCGAGGCAGTGCTTTATGGAATGAAAAAATGACAAGCGAGCTTTCTACTGCTGTGGATTACAATTACTTTTTCATTAGAATCGATCCAAACTTGACATGAAGCTAGTATTGCTCAGATGTTTACACCTCTATGAAATTGCCTACAACACTACACACCACTTTGGACCTAAAACAACAAATAGGTCTACTCATAACATAGAATTAACACATAGTTACCTGTAATTATTGCTCCATTTTTTCACAAGTCATTTGTTAATCTTGTGTTTCAAGAAAAAAGGGAGGAAAATCCTCCAATTTTTAATATTGCAAAATTGAAAATGAGAACCTTGGGCAAGGCCCATCCTTTGTAGGGACTCTTTAGGACACAAAATATGGTGTCCTCTTCCACATCTATTATGTTGCACAAAATATGTTAATCATGTAGTTTTTGTTTGAGCCTTAATGTGGAATTCAATCAATTGCTTATGAACTTCTTCTCAAAGAGCATTATCTTAGGGTTGAGGTTGTTGCTTCTGTTTTTTTCACCAATTTCAATTGACTAATTTAGGCATTTTGCTTTGGCACACAAATTAACACAACTAATTCACTTTAGCTATCCACATATGAATTCTATTTACCCACATTGACCTTTGTTAATTGACGATAATTATCATCATTGGATAAAATAATCAAGGGTTAATTTTGGAATATAATTTCAATAAAATATAGTTTTTGTTAATGGGTAAATTTTCTAGTCTAGCTAACTTAAAAGACCTCTTAGTAATTATCTAATTACTAATGATAGGTTCATATTTATTGTCCCTTTAATTATTAGAGGATGAAATCACTAAAATAATTAGTTTTTTGAAAATAAGGGAGTTTGTCAATAATTAAAATATGCCCAAAGAAAAACGATAAGGTGAGGAAATTTAGAAAGATAAGGGAAACCCATGTGTGGTGGGGAACCACTTTTGGTTCCTTATTATTTTTGGGCTTATTTTTTCATTATCCTATTCCTTATCATTTTTTATAATTCTATCATTTTATGTGTTATATTTTAGAAAGGTTGGTGTGTCTGAAGTGGGAGAAAAAAGTGGTACTTGTGTGAAGAAAAAATATAATGGATTTTGGTTAAAGGTCAAGTGACATATTTTCTTTTGCGTTTTGCCTTTATTTCTTGGATGCAAAAGAGAATATTAATTGTTAATTTAATGTACAATAAAGTAATTCTTAGTTTAATTAATTTTTCTCTTCATATTTCACTATTTACAATGTTAATTGAAAAATAATCATCGAACAATACATGCAACATGAAGGTAGTTGTAGTAGGGAAACAACTACATTATGAAAGGAACTACAACAAAAAGGTAGTTGTAACAAGAAAATAGCAAATAGGAAGGTAGGAAGTTGGTGATGTATTTTTTGTGACCAAGGACTAAAAGGTGACTACCTTCTAGCCCTCCATTCAAATTTTGATTTTGTCAAGGAAATGCATTTTTCCAAAATGCATTTTCATCTTGTTTATTCAATTTTTACTTGGAAACCCTTTCCTTGTGATAGTAGTTAGGTTGTTGATTCCACAATCTTACAATCCTTTCATGATTTTCACCTTGCTTAGGAAATTGCAAGTGTTAAATTGTATTTTTGACACCAAGTCCATTTGTAGCGTTAATATCAATATGCAACATTGTTTTTTTTTTAAAAACCTTGAATTTGATTATTAACATGTAAATCCAATGATTGGCATTTCCACAACATCGCATGGCACATTTGGGAAAAGGGTATTTGTAGAAACAAGTTGTTATGCTAATTAACTTCATATTAATGAAGTGAGAAGTGGATATTCCTAATTAATAATCCTAGCATTAACTTCATATTGGTGATTCTACACTAACTAAAATGTTTTCTTATTTCAATGACAAGTTTAAAAGGAATTATTTTCTTGGTTTTGCAATCAAATTGTATATAATTTCATCACCTTGGAAGTTGAATGATCTTCATGGAGTGTGTGTTAATCATACCATTTTGAAATTAGTGCACTAATTTCATGTTGCCATTCATTACACCATGCAAGTTGAATTGGTTACTTGTATATGTTCTTGGTAAGATTTCATTAAAAAACTTGATTATATTTGCTAACAAATGGACATGGATGTCATAATTTTTTTCAGTCAAATAATAATACCTTTATGAGCTCAAGCATATGCACACATGCACAACTAAACCCAAGTTTAGTTAAATCACCCTAAAACCCCAAAATCTTGAAAAATAACATCAAATATTGTGAAGTTCCATCATCATAATTGCTTTCAAAATTGTGTTATTGATCATTTTGTTATACACCTCTCTTTTCATCTTGTTACTATTCTTAAAATTAATCAAAAAAATGTCATTCATTTGCTCTTGTTATGTATTTTATTTACAATTGTAGTCCTATAACAATTTCACAAAGAATTCAACCAAAACATCTATACATGTCAATTGGTTTGATTCGATAATTAATTATCCTTGCAATATTGGTCATGATTTCAAAATTCATAACATTGTGCAAATGTTTCATGATTAACTATGATGTAAATTGCAACAACCCACACAAACGTAGTATATATTGTAATTGCAAACATATCGATAGTGCAACAAACAAAATTCCCCCCGCCCCACATATGGAGATTTTATTTCATAACTAACTTATTGACATCTTCTCC